>PVIR01015218.1:0-38664 GCA_004026965.1 Petromus typicus
AAAAGATTTAGGAAGATTAAGCTATTTGCTTACGATCAAGTAACTTGCTGTTCGGAGATTTATGTAGGCAACACCCATGTGAATTATCTCAAGAACCCATGATCTCTCCCACAGCGGTGATAACACCGCTCCTGCCAACTCTCAAGTATTCAGACCATTACAGTCAGGGACCTTCACCCTGTGACCTCATCTGATCCTTCCAGACAAACTTGTGAAGGAGAATTATTTATTTTAATCTCTTGCTTTTTAAATAATCATATTTGCTCTGTTTCTGGATTCTGTGAAACCTGTTCACTGATCTCTTTCACTACAATCATGACACATTGGTTTAGATCAGCAACATGAATTCTTTTTGCTGAGGAAAAAGCCATCCAGCTCAGAGATATTGTAGGTTTTCCTTGACAGTAAATATTTGAAAGGCTGTCTAAGTATTTAACATAAATGGTTTAAAAGCCAAGCTCTGGAAGACTGAGAAAGTGTAAATTTGGTAGTTGATAAATAAACGAATGAATTTTGCATTCCTAGCTTGTTTTATCTCTTTGGTTCTCACTTTTTAAATAATATTTTAATCTTTATTGGTACATTACATATACACATCATGATTGAACTCCATAATGGGGATTTGTACCAGTATAGGACACAACTTAATTGTTTTTTTCCCATAGCTCTACCAACACTACCACCCCCCATATACATAAAATTTGTTTCCTTATTTTTTTGTTACAATCTCATCATTTTTCACCCTTCACCCTATTTTACATTGAGCATTTTCTATTTCACAATATATAACATACAATTCTAGGACTCATTTAAATCTTTATTTTCTCATACCAGAGAAAAGATGTGATATGTACCTATCTGTGCCCTATTTATTTCACTTATGGGGATATCCTTAAGGTATGTCCATTTAAGTATAAGTGATTCAAACTTATCATTTTTTATGGCAGAGTAATACTCCATTCTGTAGAAGAACTACAGCTTTTTTATCCAGTCTCCAGTTGATGGACACTTGGGTTGTTTCCAAGATGTAGCAATCAAAAATTGGGCTGCTGTAAACATGGGTGCAAATATGTCACTGTGAGATGAGTCTTTTAATTCTTGTGTGTATATACCTAGCAGGGGAATGGCCAGGTCAAATGGGACCTCCAATCCTAGCTCTTTGAGGAATCTCCAAACTGATCTCCACAGGGGTTGCACGAGTCTACAGTCCCATCAACAGTGGAGAAGTGTTCCCTCTTCTCTGCAGCCTCGCCAACATTTTCCATTGGCTGAATCTGAAATGGCAGCCATTCTATGTGGAGTGAGATGAAATCTCAATGTTGTTTTCATCTGCATCTCTCGGATGACTAATGATGTTGAGCATTTCTTTATATGCTTCTTAGCTGCTCTTACTTCCTCCTCTGAAAAATATCTGTTCATTTTAGATGCACATTTTTGAATTGGGTCTTTAAATTTGGGTGGGCTGATTTTCTTTTCTTTTTTTTTTTTTTAGCTCTTTATATATTCTAGATAGTAGCCCTTTGTCTGAGGAACAGCTGGTAAAGATTTTTTCCCACATTGTTGATTGTCCCTTTGCACTGTTGGTGGTGTCCTTTGCTGTGCAGAAGCTTTTTAAAAGAATGAGGTCCCATTTGTTGATTTCCTCAGCCATTTCCTGTGCTGTAGAAGTTTTGTTCATGAAGTCTTTCCCTAAGCCAATGTCTTCGAGAGTTTTACCCAACCTGTTTTGCAGAAGGTTTAGAATTTCTGTTTTAATATCTAGGTTTCTTATCCACTTTTATTTTAGCTTGGTACACGGTGAAAGAGTTAGATCCAGTTTTAGTCTTTGGCAAGTTAAAGCCCAGTTTTTCAAGCACCATTTGTTAAAGAGGCTATCTTTCCTCCATTGAGGATTTTTGGCTCCTTTGTCAAAGATGAGGTGGCTCAGTGTATCTGGAGTAGTTTCTGGATCTTCTAGTCTACTACTCCATTGATCCTTGGATCTGTTACTTTGCTAGTACCATGCAGTTTTTATCACAGTGGCTTTATAGTATAGCTTCGGGTCCGAAGTTGTAATACCCCCCACCATGTCCCTGTTGCTTAGAATTGCTTTGGCTATTCTAAGTCTTTTGTGGTTCCAGATGAAAGTCTGAATTTTTTTCTCTAGATCTGTGAAATATGCTGTTGGGATTTCAATCAGGATCGCGTTGAATGTGTAGAATAGTTTTGGGAGTATAGCCATTTTGACAATATTGGTTCTTCCTACCCAGGAGCAAGGTATGTCTTTCTATTTTTTGATATCATCTTCTATCTCCTTTTTCAGAGTGCTATAGTTTTCACAGTAGAGGTTTTTCACCTCCTTTGTTAGATTGATTCCTAGGTATTTTATTTTTTGGGGTGCTATTACGAAAGGGACTGACTCTCCAATTTCTATCTCAGTGGGTCTACTGTTTGTATATACGAAGGCTATTGATTTTTGAACATTGACTTTGTAAACAGCAACAAGGATAAAATTGGTGATTAGGTCCAGCAATTTTTTAGTTGAGTTTTTAGGATCCTCTAGATAGAGTATCATGTCGTCAGCAAATAATGACAATTTAACTTCTTCTTTTACAATCTTTATTCCTTTTATTTCTTTCTCTTGCCTAATTGCTATGGCTAATACTTCCAGAACTATATTGAACAGAAGTGGTGAGAGAGGACATCCTTGTCTTGTTCCTGATCTTAGTGTGAAAGGTTTCAATTTTGACCATTTAGTATGATACTGGCTGAAGGTTTCTCATAGATAGCTTTTAATAGTTTGAGATACAGACCATCTATTCTGATTTTCTGTAGAGTTCTGAACATAAAAGGGTGTTGCACTTGTAAAGCGCTTTTTCTGCATCAATTGAGATGACCATATGATTTTTGTCCTTAAGCCTGTTAATACAGTGTATAACATTGATTGATTTACGTATGTTGAACCATCCTTGTATCCCTGGGATGAATCCAACTTGGTCAGGGTGTATAATCTTTTTAATAATTCTCTGTATTCTGTTTGCCAGGATGTTATTGAGGATTTTGGCATCGATATTCATTAGACATATTGGCCTGTAGTTCTCTGTTTTGGTTGGGTCTTTCTCTGCTTTTGGAATCAGGGTAATGGTTGCTTCCAGGAATGAGTTTGGAAGTACTCCTTCCCTTTCAATTTCATGAAAGGTTTCAGAAGTAGAGACACTAACTGTTTTTAAAAGTTTTATAGAATTCAGCATTAAAACTATCAGGTCCAGGGCTTTTCTTTGTTGGCAAGTTTTGAATTATATTTTCAATTCCACAGATTATTATTGGGGCATTTCACATTTCTATATCTTCTTTATTCAGCTTTGGGAGTTCATATGTGTCTAGAAATCTATCCATTTCTTCTACATTTTCCATTTTATTGAAGTATAAATTTTCAAAGTAGGTGTGGATTATCCTCTGTACTTCCTCTGGGTCGGTAGTAATTTCTCCGTTCTCATTCTTAACAGTGTAGATATGAGCCTTTTCCTTCCTTTGATTAATGAGATTGGCTAAGGGTCTATCAATTTTGTTTATCCTCTCAAAGAACCAACTTTTGGATTTATTGATTGTTTGGACCATTCTCTTGATTTCTATTGCATTAATTCCTGCCCTGATCCTTATAATTTCTTGCCTAGTTCAAGCTTTGGGTTTGCTTTGCTTCTCTCTTTCTAGTCACTTGAGGTTCAGCATTAAATTGTTTATTTAAGCTTGCTCCGTTTTCTGGATGTAGGCTTTCACTGCTATGAATTTTCCTCATAGAACTGCTTTCATTGTGTCCCACGAATTTCTGTATGTTGTACTGGGGTTGTCATTTAGTTGTAATAACTGCTCAATTTCTTCACTAATTTCTTCTGTGACCCATTGGTTGGCCAGCAGAGTGTTGTTCAGTTTCCATGTGTTTGTGAAAATCCTGGGGTTTCCCTTGCTATTCAGCTCCAATTTCAGGGCACTATGGTCTGACCATATACAAGTGATAACTTCAATCCTTTTATATTTGCTTAAACCTGCTGTATGAATGAGCACGTGGTCTATTTTGGGGAATGATCCATGAGCAGCTGAGAAGAATGTAAATTCTGGCTTTGTGGGGTGAAATACTCTGTAGGCATCTATTAAGTCCATTTGCTGAAGAGTCTGGTTGAGCTCAAGGATTTCATTAGTGACTTTTTGTCCGGTAGATCTGTCTTTTTGTGACAGTGGGGTATTTATGTCCCCTACTATTATTGTATTGGAGTTTATCTGATTTTTCAAGTCAGTCAATATTTGTTTTATACAGTTGGGGGCATTAGAATGTGGAGCATAGATATTTAAGATTGTGGCTTCTGTCTCTTGGATTTTTCCCTGAACTAAAAGATAGTGTCCATCTTTATCTCTCTTTATCAGTTTTGGCTTGAAGTCTATTTTGTCTGCAAATAAAATCGCCACTCCTGCTTTCTTGCTGTTTCCTGTCACATGGAGTATTGTTTCCCATGCCTTTACTTTTAGTCCATGGGTTTCTTTCTGAATTAGATGTGTTTCTTGTATGCAGCAGATTGTAAGATCTTGCTTTTTGATCCACTCTGCCAGTCTGTATAGCTTAATTGGCATATTGAGTCCATTGACATTAATGGTTATGACTGATATAGGTAACTTTAGTGCTGCCATGTTTTCCTGTTCTTGGCTGCATTATTCTAGTTTTTCCTTTTCCCCATCAGTTTCTTGTTTGGCCCCATGGGTTCACTTGGTTAGGTCTCATGGATTTGTAACTTTCCTTTTCTTTTCTACAAGATATTCTTTAAAATGTTTTGGAGCACAGGTTTCATGTTTGCGAAGTTTTTCAGGTGTTCTTTGTCATGAAAGTATTTTATTTCCCCATCAATTTTGAAAGATAGTTTTCCAGGATACATTAGTCTGTTTTGGAATTCTTTTCCTTTAAGATTTGGAAGACTTCACTCCAGGCTCTTCTTGCAATGAGTGTTTGAGTGGAGAAGTCCGCTGTGATCCTAATGGGCTTCCCTTGGAATGTAACTGTTTTCTTTTCTCTGGCTGCTTTCAGTATTTCATTCTTTTTTTGGATATCTGGGACTTTTATGATGATATGCCTAGGTGTAGATTTTTTCATGTCATGGACATGTGACGTTCTGTATGCTTCATATATTTGTATGTCCAGTTCTTTACCTTTTTCTGTGAAGTTTTCTGCCATTATCACTGTGGATAGCTTTTTGATGTCTTTATCATTGTCTCCTGCTTCCTCAGTGACTCCAATCAATCTTATGTTATTCTTCTTTGAATCACCTAGGAGCTGTTGGATTGACTTTTCATTATCGCTTGTTTTTTTCCATTGATTATGCCTTTCCAGTTCATTGGTTGAGATCTTGTCTTCTAGGTCTGAAATTCGGTCTTCTGCCAAATTCATTCTATTGTGAAAACTTTCATTTTCTTTCTTAATTTCCTGGACTTCTGCTTGTAGGTGTTTAAGAGGTTCCATTGCTTTTGCTTTCTTGGATTCTGTCAACTCCATGAATTCCTCTTTAGCTTTACTAATCATCATGTTGACAGTGTCCAATATCTCTGCTTTCACCTTAGAGATCAGTTCTGATTTCCATTTTACTAGATCTGCTTTGGTTACCATTTCTGAGGACCCTGGAAACTGGCCTTCAAACTTCTCTATTTCCCTTCCCCCTGTGTTACCTGGAGGTGAGGATCTTTGTATCTGAGACTTTGAGTGTTTCCTCATCTCTGACCTGCCCTGTTTTCTGGCGCTGTTTGTTGCAAGTCACTTTCCTCCTAATAGTTAGAACCTTAAAATAGCAGTGTTTCCTGGGTTGTTCTTTGCAGTCTGTATTGGGACCTAAAGAAAAACCCCTAGTTCTGGTACACCATATGAGGCACTCAATCAATGTAGTCAGAACACCTTCTCCCTTCTGCTTTAGAGGCAGGAAGACTCTGGCTCCTGAACTGCTACAATGGCGCTGCCTGAGGTTCCAGTGGGCATGCCTGCTAACCAATACAGAGTCTCTGGGCTCACTTGTGCAGTCGGCCTGGAGGCCAGTAGGCTGTAGGCGCTGTGAAGCTGCAATGTTAGGGGCTGTTGTTCCAACAGGCCCACCTACTCACCAATACAAGGTGACTGGATGTGCTTCTGCAGTTGCCATGGAGAAAGTCAGACTCTGACCTGCTAACCTCAGTCCCTGGGTGCTCTTCCGGTGTGGGCCTGGAGGCCAGTAAGCTCCAACCCTGATGCAGATTTGGTGACGCAGATTTGGTGGCATAGTCACTGTTTCCCGAGCCTCCCACTGCTAAACTTAGTCCTTGGGCGCTCTTCCCGCATGGGCCTGGAAGTCAGTAAACTCCAACCCCGGCACTGATTCAGTGGTACAGTCGCCATTTTCCCAGCCACCTGCTGCTAAACTCAGTCCCTAGGCACTCTTCTGGTGTGGGCCTGGAGGCCAGTAAGCTCCAAGTGCAGTACAGATTCGGTGGCGCAGATTCAGTGACGCAGATTCGGTGGCGCAGTCGCTGTTTCCTGAGCCACCCGCTGCTAACCTAAGTCCCTGGGTGCTCTTCTGGAATGGGCCTGGAGGCCAGTTATCTTCAACCCCAGCGCAGATTCGGTGACACCTAGTTCTCACTTTTCTTAATCACCAAAAATATTTTTCTATGTCTGCACCCAAAAATATTCTCCAAACACTCCTTTATACACTTCTTTTCTTGTCTGCTTTACTCAGCATCAATCATATTTTTCCTGATGAGTTTTGACTTGACTATTGTACATTTTCTTATCTTCAAGAAGAGAGCAATAGATTTTTCTTATTTCCTAATAAATCCCCAATAAAACTACATATAAAGTATTCCATTAATATTTTTCAGCTAAATAAGTGAAGAAAAATAATTATTATTTTTATGCTCTTAGTGGTCTCCTTCAATATAGTCAGATAAGAAATTCTTTCAATAAGAAGACAGAAAATGTGAGCAGTAGAAATCAATGAGATCTGTAGTTGGAATAACAGAAAGTGATGTCTTTTCTTTTTCCTATTGTACAGTTTTAAAAGACCAGAAATTAAATGCAATCCTTTTAAATGCCTTGAAATAGATTTTGGCCTTTGTAGTACTCTGCTTTTAGAGTATGAAATGTGCTATGGTGCAATATGATCATCTCATCATCCTTCTGTTTTGTTTCATGTGCTTCCCCTGCCCAATAAATCCCCAGCAAAGCAATGCTTATTTTCCCCTTGCTGCCTTAAGGCAAGTTGGACTGTAGTTGTCCTTGGTGTCCGGTGGTATGATGCTGAGGATCAGATTTTTTTTTTTCCTAAATGTTTTTTGAAAAAAAGTGACCAGCATTAAACTTACCTTCTTTGGAGAGATCAGAATCATCAACATCAGAAGAGAATGAAGAGGAAAGGAGATCCCTGCTCTGCGAGGAAATATTTCCCAGCCACAAGCTGCTGCCCTTGGGGAGTCCATGATTGAGAATATGGAGTCTGAGCTCCAAGCCAACAAGGAGAAGAGAGGGATACACCAGAGGTATGGCTGCCTCAAGCTCCCATAAGGAAGAGATGATGGAAAGGAAGAGGAGCCAGACTGATAAGATGGTGGCAGGCCTACTGGAGGATGCCATATTTGACAGGAAAGCCCTCCCACCTCTGGACAACTGAGCAGTGCAGAGGTTTGGGAGGGGCCAAGGCAGGAGGAGGCTTCTCCCTCTCTGTGGGTGGGGCTGAGGGAATCTTGAAAACCATGGCTGAAATGAAGGGCGACAGTCTACTTTTGGCCTCAGCTTCATCCTCTTTATCTGGTGGGTCACTTTCCTTTTCCTTTCATTCTGGGGCCTGTGACACTAAAGCCTTGGAGGTCTTGACTGCATTAGGGTCAAGGCACTGGATAATTGCAGAGGCAAAAGGGAAAAAGTTTGAAGGGAGGGTGATTTCTCATCTAGTCTTAGCATGCTGGGCATTGAGAGCTGCGGGCTCCCAAACCTTCCCATTAAAAACATCAGCAGCTTTCATCCAAAGGGAGGTCTGGAGAGTCATTCTCCAAAATTCTAGGAGGCATTCACATGATACATACATGCCTGGCGTTTTGAGTAGGGCCTCCTGAAATACCATCAGAGAGGTCGTATCTTGGCTAATGAGATTACTCTTCTGTAAAGTGGGAGATCTCACCGGAGCTCAAAGCTTGTTTGGCTCAAGGCTAAGAGTGAGGCCACAGAATTATCAGTTGGAGATTACCCATGATAGGGATCACTCACCAGACACTTCAATACACGTGAGTCCCACCCTGGGTGCCAGTTATAGCTGTCCTTGGTGTATGGGTGGTACATGGCCAAGGATCAGATTCAGAGGCCAGGGATCAAATTTGGAGGCCCAACGAGAAAGGTGAGTGTACAGTCACCATGCAGACTCTAGGAAGTTTAAGCCAAGGCTTCCCTGTTTAATGAGGATTACATTGCTTACATAGAGCACAGGAAGTGGGCGTGGCTATGTGCGCATAGGGCAAAGGGGCTGTAGCTGATTGGGAGGGCATAGGTTTTTTACCTTTTATGGTTAGCTCTCTGCCTAGTGAAGGAGTCAGGACTAAAGAAGGAATGGGAGGCCCCCAAGTGGCTATGGGCAAGTTTCTATTCACAGGAGTGAGTATGCTGGAACTCCGTTGAGTGTCTCCTTTCTAGGAGATATACATGTAGCATACTTGACCCAACTAGATTTGAGTTTCTCCTTCACTGGATGTATTACAAATTCACTGAAATGTTCATTGCACTAGTAGAGTAATTGATCTTCATTTAAATATACTAGTCTAATTTCACTATTCTTGTATTTGTATAAATGCATACAAATACATGAGATATTCTCATATTTGCATACACCATTTAAATTTTACATAGATATGGAAACAATGTTTTTTACCTGTTGTAGTCTTCTTAATTCTCTCTTATAATTAAAAATATGCATTTAAATTGTTAATATTCTAGTAACAAGAGAAAAGAAAAGTATTCTGCAGACTAAAGTGAACTTTTTAAAAGGCAAAAAAAAAAAAAAAGCTACAAAACCTGGTTTATACTTATGTGGTTAAATTGATTTCCATTAAATAATTTAACATAAAATTTGGAGTTTCAGATGTATATAATAAAATTATTATACTGCTTATCTTAGGGAAAGTGGAAATGCCATTTTATGATCTCTTCTTTCAGATTCTGACATAGTGGTACTGGGATTATGGAAAAATAGTAGTCATATGTAGACATGACTAACTGAACTTCTAATAATAATAATACATTATTATCAGATATCTTTATCCTGTGATACCTTTAAACAAAAGTGTTTATTCCTTAACTATTACGCAAATTTTAAGTTCAAGTGTTTTGAGGTTATTGATGTAGCTTATTTTATATTTTCTTTCAGACTCTAATCAAAGAAAAGAGAGTGAACAGAACATAAACTGTATCACTGTATCACACCTTGATGATACACTTGATTTTGGTTATGTAAAAAAAAGTCTAATAAATCAAAGAGGGTGAAATACAGAGGAAGTAACACTGACTATATGCAACTCTCCCTTTTTCCACACGAGTTTAAGGACAAGTTGGAGGGAAGGAATTTATCCTCTGGCATATTTGCAGATCAGAATGTAGTAGTGACCCTTTGTGGATAATGATTCACTTGCACTGCTCTCTGCCGCCAATGTATTTGGAACAGTCAGATGTGAAGGCTTTGTTGAGCTGACATAGCTGCAGTCCTTCTCCGGCCCCCAGGTTGAGTCTCTCTTCCCTCACTCTTTAACACATGAGCTTGGTTGACTGAGGCAGGAAATCAGTAATTGCTTATACACCCTTACTTCCTTCTATAGCTCAAACTTCAAACTGTGGCTTTCATTGCTTCTATAAATTGTTCTGTTTTAGTTAGGAGAGGATGTTTAATTATTAGATCATGTTTTAAAGCTCTAAAATACATCTTAAATTCATGGAAGACTTCAAATTGAAACAAGCTCTACGCTTAACTTTGGATGCTGTCAGTTTTATTTTTCAAACATAAAGATGAAAAATCATGAGGGTGGGCTTTTAATGTTTCATTAAGCTTCAGGAAGAGTTCAGAATGTGGAAATATTTTGCTTTTCTTACAAATCAAGACTGTCAGCTCTTAATTATGGGTTGAAAAGTATTGAACAGTTTAAATTCCATCTCTATTTTGTCTCAATAAATCTATTCAGTGGCTTCTGTAGATAGCAAATTTAACTACAAGGGGTTTATTTACTTTAGAATATTATATTTCAGTGACATAATATGCTTTAAAAATCCCGCAGTTCAAAAGTCTGCTTAGCGCTGACTTCACAGTGTGTTTTGAGCCTCCATGTGGCTGTCTCATGCTCTGAGATCCCGGCACAGATGAAATTTTACTCATATAGCATTGCATTAACATGATGGATAACTATAATTATTAGAACATTTCTTTACTATTTCCCCATGGTTTTCAACAAATGATCTAATTTCTGCCCTCTGGAAAACATACAACAACGCTTATTCCCTATGCATAGATCAAGTTCCTCAAGGTTAGATGACAAACATCATTTTCCACCTCTAAATATTTTCAACAGTCTAATTAATCCTGATTGTTTCAAGCTGTCCTTTCACAAGACAATGGCATGATTTGAATATGGATTTTCTCTCCTGATGGCCATGTTGAAATTGGATTCCCATGCCGTCGTGCTGGAAGAGAAGGCTCCTACGAGCTCAGTAGACCTTTCCAGGGATGTGTCTCCTACACACACACAGACCCAAGAAAGAATTAGTTCTTTCAGGAGACTGTGTTACTAAGCAAAAGCATGAGGTGTTATCAAGGGAGTGCAGCCCTTTGCCTGGCTCTCTTTTTGAGGAGTTAACTTGCTTTTGACTTTAAACGTGACACCATGTCCTTACCACGTGCCTTTCTCAACTTCAGAACCATGAGCCAAAAATACCTGCATTCCCTGCCAGTTATTCAATCTGCGGTATTCTACTGTAGCAACAGAAAATGGGCTAAAACAGTAGGTTTTTGGGATTTAAATGAGCTCAAAAGTCAATATCTTTTGTTCAGATATGTTGAATTATACATAAGAATTCAGCCAAGAGTGAAAATTTTAGTTATCAGAACTCTTTTCCTGGATTGGGAGCCATCTTGCTGACTTTTCCCATTGTTTAGATAAAATACAAAACCAAAGTTTTAGGATTGTTCTAATTCTTAATTTGTTTCCTTCTTCATTTGTTTGTTTGAAGAAATAATTGAAATTCGAGGTAGTAGTAATATATACTATATTTCAACAATATATGGTATAGGATATCTATACATTTTGTCTTATTTTATTCTACCCTAGTGAAACCTGGATCTTTATGCTACATAAATAATTAATTATCTTTGGCATAAACTTTAATTATTCCCATCACCAGAACTTGAAACTTATCTTTGTATCTTTTATGAATCCATTCTAGTCTAACATGCTCATGAACATATTTATTGATAGAAACTTAAAAGGGTAATTAAGGTCAAGTGAAGTCATAGAGGTTGGATCCCGAAGGCCATATAACTATGGCTAAAGTTCCTATAAAAGAGAAAAAGATGTTGCAAATGTGTTTGTAGGCCAGAGATAATAAGAAAGTAAATCCCCACCTGCAAGACAAGGACAGAGATCACAGGAAACCACCAAACCTTCATCTTGGACTTTAATCCTTCAGAAATATAAAAGAAAAACTTCTGTTGTTTCTGCCCCCCAGAGTCTGTGGCTTCTTTGTCATGTGCTATTTTCCTGGGTAACCCGGAGAACATGGATCAGTCTCTTCCATACCTTTCTTTCATTGGCAGTCACTGTCTCTAACTTTGAGTAGATTATGTGATTAAGTTTCCAAGAACTTATTGTCATATATTTCTTTGTCTCTGTAAAATCTAGTTATATCTGAAACCTATAATGGTTTGTTGAAAAAAAATTGTTTACTATTATTAGGATGACTCAATTTCATCCAAACTTTTCTAAAGTAGAAAATTTAGCTGAGAGTGTTTTACATAGTTTCAGGTGGGTGATCAGAGTTCTGTTGAACAGAAGCACTGAGACAGATGCCTGAAGACTTAGTCATGGTCTAGATCCAAAATGTCACCCAGTGATCCCGTGAGTCTGTAAGTGATTCAGTACATGAGACCATGTAGCATCACCTCCACTGTTGAAGAGCTTCAAGCTTGAACTTTCCTGTATTTCCAACAGCAAAGTTTGAAAAAGAATCTGTGACATGTTTGTAGTTTTGTTCAGTAGACAAACTGAAAATCTGACTTGAAAAAAACCAAGCAAGCTGAGACTAAATCAAATTCAGGGTCTCATCACAGACATGAAGGGTGGAGTATCATTCTGAGCATTGTTTTCCTTTAGACAATATATAGTACTTGTGTTAGTTCATTAAACTTTGTACTTTGCACTAATGCATTGTAATTAAAAACAAAAATTAGCTTTGTTTGAGTAAAATATCAGCAGTACATCTAAGAGAAAAACTGTGACCGAATTAAAGAAATAAATTATTGGGGATTTGCTAAAGTCCTGGATTAATTAATTTGTAACTGTAATTTGGGGACCTCAGAAGGAATGATTTGGTTTTCCATTGTTTCATATGAGAAAGGTTTGGTTCTTGAACTTGTGGGTGTTCAAACACGAATTTGGCATGACTGAGTTTGACATCCGAGGTCCCACTGGACATGTCAGTGTATTCATCCACACATCGTACAGTAGCTGCCAGTGCTCACAGAGGTGGGCCTGACTGGTGCTGGTCCTGCGAGCTTGGCCCTGGAGGGAAAGGTGTTTCTTGTTTCCAACTGCTCTCTTCTTGCTCGACTTTCTGTGGGCCATGGGCTGAGCAGTGTTTCTCCAAAGTTTCCCTTCCCACCACACCCTTCCTGACTGGGAGACAGCCAAGGACAAAACGTCTAGTATACTACATCTCATCTCCAACAAAACAAAGGGAAACAAAACACTATTCCCTTAAGGCATAGGTTTCAGTGATTGTCCAGTAATGGAAAAGAAGTCTATTTGAAAAAAAAAAAAATATATATATATACATATAATGCAAATATATATAATGCAAATACATATGATGTGAATATATATAATGCAATGCATATATATATATATATATATATATATATATATATAATAGGAGGTTATGAATAGTAAGAATTCATTTGCAAGAAAAGGTGGAAAAGTGCTTAAACTGGATTGCAAAGATACTTGGATATTTTTATTTTAAACTTATGATTTAAATAATCTGAAAGACTACCTGGTGGTAGAAAGGAGTTTGAGCTTTCTATAAAAGGGTGTGTCCATGTAAACTGTTTCCAACTAAAGTAACCATTTAAATTTGTATCTTATATGTACTTAACCTTCAGGTTACTTTGTCCTTGACTTCTTAAAAATAGATTTTTTGAAAAGTAAATATGTACACTTGAAATTAAAGTCTTACATAATTTTCTTGTTAAGTATAAGAGCCCTCATAAATGTAAGGGAAAACAAAGAAAATTAAACATCAAATTTTAATTGTGAATAGGACCTCCTGTTACAGATTCAAATAAATGTAGGTCAACATCTGAGATTCATTTTACAATAACAAGTACTACATGTTAAGATAATGTATAAATGTTTTCAGAAAATATAGTATTATAGAGTATTTAAATTATTCCAAGGGAAAAATAGTTTATGTGAAAATTATGTTGGATAATAGTCCACCTAAGTGCTACTAATGGATAACCTATAAAATGAAACACATGAACAAAAGCAAAAGAATATATGTATTTTCTCAAATACCTTGCGTGATTAAAGTGGACAAATAAAAATTAATTGGATGAGATCTATTCAGAGGCTTCTGCACAGCAAAAGAAACCACCAGCAAAGCAAAAAGGCAACCAACAATATGGGAATCTTTACCAGCCATTTCTCAGACAAAGAATTGCTATCTAGAATATATTAAGGGCTTAAAAAAAATCAATCCATCCAAATTTAAAGACCCAATTCAAAAATGGGCATCTGAAATGAACAGACACTTTTCAGTGTGGGCTGGGGTTAAGAGTGTGTAATTACTAAACTACTACACTGGAGTGGTTAATTTGGCATCACCTTAAGGCCAGTAGTCTGAATAAGATACAAACTATCAAAAAATTGTGTTATACTCTCTCTTGCTACCCTTACTGCCTTGTGTGTGACGTGTTCTTTCTCCTCTCTGATGCTTAATTGCCATCCCAGCCTCAGAGCCAGCCAGTTGTGGACTGAAACTTCTTTGAACTGTAAACCAAATATATTACTTCCCCCTGATTTCTGGCACTGGGTATTTTGTCTCAGCAGTGAAAGAAAAGTAACACAAGTAGCTAGTTTAGGAACCACTGAAATGTTATCGTTTTGTTTAAATATTCTTAGAAATATTTGTTTTGATATGTCTGACTATGTTTTACTTCATATATCTTTATTACAGAGCACGTACTGTGTTAAATATCTTTTACTGAAACCAGTACCAAGAACGGATGGTGAAGAGAGTTAATGCCTCAGAGGGAAAGAAGGTCACATCTGGATAAATTAGAGAGATAATTGGAGGGCAGTGTTACCAGTTGAACACTCAGACATAGCTAAGATTGAAGAACAGGAGGCATTATTTACCTGAGTCAATCTAATGAAAAGTACATAAACTCTATACTTATAACAATGAAGCAGGGCCATTACATCTTTTTCTTTCTTCTCTTCCAAAACAGTCACAGATATAACACAGGGGAGAAGTAGGTGCAGACACTGGAAGAGACCAAAAAGAAAATTAACTGTCTAGAACCCTTGCACTTGAAGAACATTTGGTGAATTTCTTGCTCTGTATTTTCTGTTTCATGTGGGGGATAATTTTGCTTCTCAAACATACATTGAATCAGTGAGTAACTTGCAATAGTCTATATTTTATCAATAACTTGATGACATGATGACAAAATGACTTGCTAATAAAAATACAGATTTGTATACTTGGATAAGAAAATCCATTATGACTTTTCTGTGACTAATTTTTTGAGTATGTATATGCAGCACAGTCATCAGGACACAAATGCACTATGATGTCACTCTACTGTCTCTAGAAAGAAACAAGGCTCCAAGGTCCAGGAAAACTGGAAAGCAATTTGAGCCCTTATACATTGCTTGTCTGAGATTATACTTGTGCAACTCCAAGACACACCATACGGCAGCATCTATTAACATAGGACACAGAGCCCAAGGCAGTGCTCAGAAGCTCAACTTGTAGGTATTTATTTTTCATGCTTTTTCCTCTCCCTCTTTCTCCTAAATTATGTGACCACAGAAAGTTATTTCCATTATTTGTTCTTCAGTTTCTTTAGCCTTTGGAAATAAAGACAGTCTCTGACTGATTATCAATGTTGTGAGTGACAAATGAGATGTACACATGCAGACGGTATACCCAGGACTCTCACTCTTAACCCTAAGAAAATATATTCAGAGAAGTCTCTTATTATTCTTTATATGATAGTACTTATTTCATATCAGTTGCATGATTGAGAGGAGAACATAAATCTGAGGGACGGTAAATAACAAGTTTGGTTTTAAGAAAAGCTCGTAGTGATGAAGAGAACGATTTGACAAAGGAATGGTCAGTTCTTTTAATTGATTAATCCTTCAAGAAGAGTTAACTTATGTGAAAAATATGAATGTAACCAGCTTTTCCAATAAATCTATGATAGATTCAGTGTACTTGTGCTGACAGCCTAAAAATCCTCAAAATTACAGGCATCTCTAATAATAAATACTATTTAATTTGGAAAAAACTGTAATTGAGAGATATTAAACTGAGTAACAAAATGAAATAAATGTTTCAGATAATGCAAATACTACACCGTCCTTTAAAATTATGATGCAAATATGTATTCACTATATATTAATTTAATAAATTTGAAACTTTTAGGAAGAGGAGTGATGTTTTGGCTAAAATTTGATATATTTTCAGATAATCTCTGGCAGTACTGACATAATTAATCATATTTGCAAAGATAAAAATTCTTTAATTTTATCTATTTTTGCAGGCTCTATGGTGAGGTGCTGTTGGAGATGCCATTGTTAGTATTTCTCATTTTGGAAGTAAGTAAGAAAAATATGCACTGTACCCATCAGGAAAAAACAATCAGTTATATTATGTTTTCTTCTGTTTTCACGTTCAATCTTTTCCTTTAGAAATGCCAAATTTCTACATTTGCTGTGATAATATCTTGGAACTGAAGAAGTCTACTCATACCAAACTTAGTAATCTTTTATTATTATTTGATACTTTCAGAAAAAATCATTAATAGCTATGTTGTGGATGATGCATTAACACAAAAGTCACATATTTTTGGCTTTGCTTTGAATCTAAACACCTGATCATTCAAGCACTAGTCCCACGTCTGGCTCTATGTGTAGAAATTTTGCACTGACTGATTAGAGCAGTGATTAGTGAGGTGAGGACAAGCCTTAGTGGAAACCTTGATCACATGAGAGGGGATAGGTGGGCTTAGGAAATTAATGGTATTTATCAAAATGGCTTCTTTTACTGGAAACAGTTATTTAAAAACACTTGGCTTAAATTATTAGTACATATGGAGAATAGTATAAATATGAAAAAGTAAATTTAAATCAAAGAACTGTGTGTTTCTTTTATAAGAGAATTAGGTGAAGCATTCCCATGAAGCCATTGGCTTCCTTTTTGCATTTTTTTTCTTTTTTGCCAGTTGTCAAAGACCCTTCGCTCTGTCTCTTCCATAGTATTCACTTACTCTTTCTCTGTGCATGGTGAGGTGCACATTATACCTTGTCCAACCAAACTTTTCCAGGTGGTTGCCTTGACAGGAGTATATTGGCCTTACCTATGTTCAAAGCTCATTTTTATGATATACACTTTTGTAAATCTTGGCTGATGTCTACCAGGTAATTGTTTATATAACATCTTTTCTTCTTTAACATGAGTCTCTGATTTGCAAAGTAATTTTCATCCAAATTGCATATGCTGAGCTGAACAGTGAAACCTTACATTTTACAAAGCTGAAAAGCATCATTTTTAATCATAAGCAAGTCTCAAGATAGAAATAATTCAGTAGACATATTCTGGAACCAGAAATAATTTTACCCTGTCTCCACTCTTCAATACTTAAAATCTTAGATAAATAGAGAAAATAAAACATCATTCTTTACCTTAGGAGCTTTTTTGACATTGAATGATGTGATCTGAATAGTATGAAAGGGCCCTTAAAATTTCATTCGACAGGCGATTCAGTCTGCACAGTCTGTACACTGTGATACACGGAGCTAAAACATTATAGTCATGAATAAGTGGCATAATGCTGATAATGATCAGAACGTGACATCACACGCTGTAGCACTGCAGGATCCATTTCACTGGACTGTGCAGCAATGTCATGGGCTCTAGGTTCACTTTACTCTTAAGGAAGAAGGCTCGTGTACCTGGGGAGTTTGCTTGATTTCCTGTCTAATTTTGTATAAAGGAGAAAAAATGCCTTATATTTCAAGACAGTCAAAGCATCCAACAATAATCAAGTTTGCAATTTGAGCTACAGATTTGGTTTTTTTAGATCAAGATTGTGTGTCAGGTTTACTATTTATACTGCATATGCTGTGAACTCCTACCTTGGAACACAGTGAAAAGTACATGTGTTCATCAACTTTTCCTTGCTGGGACCAAGCATCCAACATATAAAAAGAAGCAAGGTTGAATCTTCCTTATGGTTTAGGGGAGTCAGTCCGTGGATATCTGGTTCCAAAGCAAGGAGGTGTGGGGAGCCTGGTGCACACTGCACAACAGACAGGAAGATGGTCAGAGGAGCCCCTCCAGAAAGGAAGGGGCCAGGCTTCACCACAGGCACACCAAGATGTGTGTTTTACTGATTCCTTGGGTGACTGTCATACCAATCAAATGGACGGGCCAGCAGGATAGTTCAGTCATTAAAATGCTATTCCCTGACTCAAGCTAACCTCACTGCAACTCATGGTGCACTGTGCAGTGTAGCGTGGCCTAAACTCATGGTACTTTAATCTCTTAACCTATAAAACCAGTCCCATAATGGTACTGGCCTAACACTGCCTCTGCAATTGGAGTCCTCTCATAGAAAGTTATAACCTACCTTGGTAAGTTAATCGGCATCACTTCATTGAAGACCACATTGTAACAAGTAGCTGAATACCATCAAAGCAGTGAATTTCAGCTAGTCTCCAGCTAGGGATTCATCAGATCACATCAAAGTAAACAAAATGCTGAACTGTAACCCACCAGGCAATTTCTCAGGCCACATTCTCATACATCCATGAAGACTCTGCTCACTTTATAAAACAGAGTTCTTTAAACCTTTCAGTCATGGGAACTACTTGCTTCCTGATTTTTTTTTTCTTTTTGCTTAAACTTCACAAACTCACTTCACAAACTCACATAGCCTTGATTTTTTAATCTATAAAATAAATTTCCTGGTGGTATCTAGATCTCTAGATTAGTTGTGAAGGTGAAATATTAAATGATGTATTACTTGCTAAATAGCAAGGAGCATTTCTTGCAATGAAACAAACAAAACAAAAAGCTTTCTACACATAATCAAGTGTATTACTCTTGGCATTATTTCTCATTTCATTGCTGTGACAAGTTACCACAAAGCAAGTGGCCTAAACAACTCACATGATTACGTTCCTATTTTGTAGCCTGGAAGTCCAAAACATGTCTTAGTGGGCTACAGTCTAGATGTTAATCGAGCTGTGCTACTATTTATTCGTTTTCAGTGAGATTATGTTCTATGGTGTCTCCAGGTTCTGAAAGCAAATTCTTCCATTTTTCAAATCAGTAATAATGTGTCACTTCCGCAGAATATTGTGCATGTTCTCCCACATGCACCTCTTGTTCTGATTCTTAGTGTTCCCTTGCATTTGTGATTTCTTTAGACAACCCAGGATAATCTCTCTTGAACCAAATCTGGTGATTAAAAACTTTGACTCTATTTTCAATATAAATGGTTCTTTGTGACGGAACACGGTATACTCGCCAGTCTGAACCTTAGGACAAGAACAACTCTGAAGACATTTTTGCCTTGAAATACCCTCAACATTCAGATGGCACAGTGCTCATATTTTGAACATTACTGCAGAAGCCAAATTAAATTTCTATGAAAATTTGAGGATCCATCACAGCTATCTTCCTTTAGAATTTGCAAAAACTCCTTCAGAGCTCTTTTTAAGATTCTGTCATCTTGTTTGCATGACAAACTTTCCCACAGTTTTCACACACCAGTATCATAGGTAACTATTCTGAAGCATATATAACAAAAGACACAAAGTCAACAAAGAAGGATCATTGTGTATTGGTGACTCCTTAATATCTAGACTTAGTCTCTGGATACTGGATGAATTTAGATCAGTCAAGAGATAAGTCAATAGATGATAGATAGATAGACGTGCAGAGGTATCTACAACTGTCATACTGTCATTTGATCATAGAATAAACTCTGATACATAATGTAATTTAGATTTTTATAGATTTTTAGGAGGTGATGGTATGTTATAATTGTGTGATAAATATGGTATCCCACAGATATTTCATAAGGACACAGAGATACTAATATCTTTATTCAATTGAAAAATGAAATAAATTTACATATTCCTTATAGAAAATACAAATCTGAATCTTAGTTAGATATTCGCTTCCATTCCAGTTTTTACTATGACTTTGACTTCTCTCCAAATGACGCTTCACACCATTGTTCAGTTTTACCCACGTATGCTCTTCCAACCTCACTTCTCTGATTAACCATAGCAGTCATTCTTAAGTGCATAACTCCTATCATCTCCAAAAATTAACTGCCAATGGATTAAAGTACTGAATATTAAGAGATATCTTCTTAAGAGCAGGAATCAAATGCATTAGCACTGTGGTTTATTGTGTGTCTTTGTCATAGTGATAAATGAAAACTGAAGAATTATTTGTCTGTTTCCGTAGTGTTTTTATCTACAAATTTTGCATCCACAAAATGTGTGTGTTGAAATGTTTATATGTACTTTGAAGAGAGGGCTTTAGGGCTTTAGAAGACCTGTGAGATTAAATGAGTTTGTAAAAGGGGACTGACAGGTGGCTTTATAAGAAGAGTGAGAGAATAAAAAGACTTGCTCTGTCCATGAGTAAGTACCGGGGGAGCCTGAGCTCCTCAGGGAAGGTGGCTGCTTGGACAGCATTGGCGTCCTTCACCGGATGCCAAAGCTTCCAACTTCCAAATGGTAAGTAGAGGAATTTCCCTACAGTTTCAATAACTAGCATTTTATTGTGGCAATATTAACAAGTTAATTTGTATGAGCTCTTAGCAAAATCCAAATATGCATGCAGAAATCTATATTTGTTACAGATATAATATGAATGATGTTTAAAATATGCTAAATAAACAAATGAAAAAAAGTTAAAATTTAAAGACACTGTGAAGGGAAAACATGAAAAATTATCATGGTGATTTAATTCAAAATAATTTAAATTAATTCAAATAAAAAGTAAATGAAGTAAAACTATCGAAGTGTGTATGGCAAACATTCTGAGTTCTATGTGCTCTGAGTTCATTAGAAGACATGTTGAGTCCCACCACTTGATCGTGACAGTGTAGAAGAAAATCTCCTGAGAATACACACTACTATTCTGTTACTAAAGGGAATGCTTGCTTCCCTTCCAGCATTCTCATTAGGATTGTACTAAATGTAGGGTAGAGCCTTTAAGGGCCTCATCATTCTAAAAGTTGTTTTACTTAAACTGCTTAAAATCTTAGAAAACATGCACGTATTCAAACACGCACATGTACATGATATACACATGAATCCTTCTAAATGCCGTGTTACAGTTTTCATCTTTCTCTAGTGGCAAATGAGAAGAAAAACACATTTTGGATCTTGGCCCCCTTTAAACTCAGATTTTGCAATGTGTTAGTTGCTAATAAGTTTCTGGAAGAGTGCTGGCCCTCAAGCTCTTGGGCGTGCCTTGTCTCTCATCATGTCTGATATACAAAGGCCATAGAATTTTGCCGAAGGAGAGCACAAAGGAAAGCTTTTATCTCTGTGACCTTCTGTCCACAACAGGAGAGCAGGGCGCTGCTAACATTAAGAAGCCATCCGGGGCCTGAAATCTCTTTCATCAGGGGTCTCCCAGGAGGTTTGAAGCTCAGCAGCTGAGATTCTGGACCATGAGCATTAACCAGACTTTTTCATAGGGCTGCTCTCAATTTAGTCAGATCTTCAGCGTTGCTGGATGATACTTACAGCTCCACTTACAAAGGCCTTTGAGAACTTGTTAGTCTTCAGATGATTTTTGAAATTATTGGTGGCCTAAGAATAATCATGCTACAATTCTGATGGCTGTAGCTGTTGACGATTGAAGGACACTGTAGGACAACTCTTAGAAATTACCCCTCCTAGTTTTCCTTTATAAGTGATTTGAGGAAGAATACATAGAAGATACCTAGCTACTGTTTACTAAACAGTGTTTAAAAACTGTCAGATGCCACTCATGCTAAGTTATTTGTGGGCATAACAATGATAATATGGACAATTCTGCCTCGCGGCCACTTTAGATCTTCTACTAGATAAGAAAAACAAAGCTTAGATTTATTAGGTGACTTGTTAAATTTACTTAATGAAAGTAAAAAGGAGACAAACTCATTGTAGTATGCTGGATTATTGTGTAGGAATAAAATACTTGAAATAGCATTTCCTTAAGAGTTCTATTATCATTTACTTTCATACATCAAGAATTTATCAGATCCACAATGAGATTCGGCACTGAGAAAATGCAAGTGTCTCCTTGACTTTGGTTCTTAAAATTCTCAAGTCTTTGGAAACACTTGGTAAGAGATTGGAGGAAAGCATCAGAGGTGGAATTATTCCCCACACCTACACATCTCTTCTTCCATAAAATGAAAGATTACTCAGGACTAAGGAGGAAAGATGGACAAGAGATGGTTTGGACCCATGCTGGTGGCCATTGAGAAAAAAGTCCTATGTGCTGTTTCTTAGCTGCAAATAGGGTAGCAACAAGGTTTTCAATAAGACAAATGACACCAAATAATTGCAAACATGACAAGACTGAAGTTCAATCCTGACGCAAAATGAGCAAAAGAATAAGTGAGTACTTAAAATTTTTAAATGTCAGACTGTTTGTGTGCTAAACCAATATGACTGGGCTCTTTCTAAGAGGAGGGAGTTTGGATGCAAAAATATGAAGAAGGACGAGATTGAGCATGTGTGGGGAAGATGGGCACCCCTACTGAGAAGAGAGGCTCCAAACAGACCCCTCTCAGCTCTCAGGAAGAACCAGGCCTGGCCACACTGTCCATGAGGCTCACTGTCTCCTCCAGAGATGATTGCAGCGTGCTGTGACGCTCCTGGGCCATAAAAACTGTTGTGACAGATGACTGCTCTGCATCACAAGGAGATCATTTTAGGCACCAAATTGTACAACCTAATTTTAGTTCCATTTTTACGTTTTTTAATTAAATACATAGTAAGGAATCATGAGTAATTTTCAATCCAAAATTTATCAGCGTTAATATGTCAGGGATGGTGCTCTTGAGGCAAGGAAAAGATGGATAAAACAGAGGGCAGGTGAGTTGTTTAAGGTCACCATGAATGTTAATATTGTGAAAATAATAAATATAAGCAAAGCTCTTGAGGATGATGATAGTAATACAATTGCTAAAACTTTAGAGAAAGATAGTTTTATTGAAGGCAATTCAAGTGTTCAGTGTCTTGGGATAATTAGTTTTAATTTTGAGATTTAAAACTAATGATGTTATTCAATCAAAACTATGCACAATATGTTGAAGTACACACATATATTAAATGTGTTGTGAAGCAAATGGGTACATATGAGACAGAAGAAGAAAACTAGTTCCATGACAGGGGGAAGACTTCATGGGAAGACTGTTAGGATCCTAGAAAGTGTTACATTTCCCAGAGAGCTGAAGTCATCATATTACAGTAATACACACATCCATGTTTACAGCATCCCAAGTCATAATAGCTGCATTCTGGAAGCAGCCTTGATACCCGTTACCAGAGGAGTGGATAAAGAAACTGTGTTATTCATATATAATGAAGCAAGGCACAGTTAGAAAGAAGGTCAGATCTAAGATATTTGTAAGCAAATAGATGCCCCTGGAAAATGTAACATGGAATGAAATAAATCATATGCATGAGTTTAAATATCATACAGTAGCTTCCATTTGACTAGGGCAGAACACAAAGAGTACAATGAAAGATGGTGAGCTGGACATAAGGGGAGAGAGCTCTGGCAAGTGGGAAAGGATCCAAAACAATCTGGCCGAGTGAAGAGGAGGGAGGAAAGAAAAGTAGCTAGAAGAACAACAGGCCATGCACAGAGACAAGAACCTCAGTGAATTTAAACAGCACCTGCCCTAAATATGAGGTAAGATTAACAAGATAAACCAGAATGAAAACAGGGGGAGAGGACTCAGAGGAAAACCCAGGGAAGAGGAAATGAGCCAGCTGTCTTATGTACATGCACTCACTCCCCAAGCTGACCGTGCACAATGCAAACGGGCAGCTAAAAAAGAAAAGCTAAAACAAGAAACATACTGAGTATTTAGGGGAACAAGTCTTAGCTGAGACTTAGGAGTAGCATATCTGCCTGATATGTTCAAGTTCCTAGGTTTGCTTTCCGGAAAATAGAAGTTAGAAGTCATCTCGATTTATATGTACGGTTTATTTAATAAGATGACATCAGGATTTTTGCAGATTTTCTAATATAGTGTCGATCACTTCTTTGCTTTTTGCCATATTCCATTGCTTAGTACAACACATGACTTTTTATTTGTTTATGTGATAAATGATAATATAAAAAATACCTACTATGTTCATTTGTAGAAAGTGAGAAGTGGAATGAAACTATTTTACGAAGAACTTAAATTATGACATGGAACATTTGGAATTTTATACTTCAGTCAGTAAAGTATTTGATGCTTTATCAAAAATGGAAGTAGACACTCTCAGGCAAAGCAAAGCAATCCACCCTGTCACACACACACAAGGAGGAGTAGGTCAGACAAGGAAAGGCCTGTTGAACACCGCAGGCTTAAGGACCAGTGGGGATGTAATATTCAGAAGGAAGCCTTGGTGCACAGACGGGCCTGTGTCCTAGTCGGTGACACTCTCTGGCATAGATAGGGGCACAGCATATTGGAAACCCTCTGTGACCTGCGGTGGGGAAAAAGCAGGGAGAGGGTGAGCAGAGAACAGAGCCGGACTTCCGGTGAGGCAGCACCGTCTGTCTTATTGCTCACGTCCTCTTCTGGACCTACTGAAAACAGACCAGGAAGGAAACATGGTTTACTCACTGTAACATGCACTTAAAATGCTGTCTCCTTCTGAAGGCTCAATATTAACAAGATAAACTTACAAATACAAACACCGGTAGGAGAATTTATCATCTTTCCCCCCTCCCTGCGATTTCACAGGTGGTGCAGAGGAGGAAAACTGCAAATAGCTGCTTGGCATTCCAATCCCCTCGATCCCTCTCAATGCACAACTCTTAGGACTGAGAGTGAGAACATTGTAGGTAGGATGAGTTCAAATCCTCTTTTAAAATATCAAAGGCAACATTCACAATTGATTTGGTAGATTAGTCTCTCAGGAATATCACAAAACAGAAGAAAATAATATACCTGTTAGAATTCCAATGTTTAATTACATGGTGACATATTATGATTACATTACATATATCTTCAATATACACCATATTTTGATGTTGATTATCTCATCTAACTCTCATAAAACAAATATAACTTTCACCTCCATTTGATGATGCATAAGAAAAGAGAAATCTGATGATGGTGGAGGAAATGCCCAGTGTAACCCACCTACTAATTGTCATAACCAGCTGGAAATCTCCACCACCTCCTCTAGCCCAAACGTTCTTGTAGCAGCTGTGTACCACCATACACACAAAGTTTAAAAATACACATTTTGCTTACCCTATTTGCATTTCAGTTTTCCTTGAACAGTTAACTTTTATGTGTTGTCACCTTAAAATTTTGCAAAGAGGCCTGCATTCAGGTCCAAGTAAAACTTTTCAAAGGAACATCAAATAATATAAGAAGGTCACTTCCCATCTTTCATTGACTGCAAAACTGACAGAGTGAAACTGATTAACAGTAGTCCCATGACTGAGCTTTATTGTTCTGACTACTAATCATTTTTTCAAATCCCAGATTTACTATTCATAGCACTGTGAGAGCACTATTGTAACAGGTTGTTATGTGCCCTTTCTCTTTTGTTCTCTTCTCTGCACATAACACATAAGAGAGTGATGAAGCTTCTGTTAGCACAGCTATGTCAATGAGCCCACCTAACCTCACTGTAGCTTCTGATGAGCACAGAGAAGCCAACCAGGAGCCAACCAGATGCTCAGGTGCAAAGACACAAAAGAGGAGTGGAGACACTGTCCATGTCACTTGCCCTGTAATTGCTCCCACTCAATGGAGTCTTGTCCATGTAATTACCATTCTTGTCCTACATATAATATTATTAACTAAATTCTTAGGGAGATATTTTTCAGTCTGTTTAAGCTTCTGCAATATAATGTCACAGTCTGGGTTCACAGGCTAGAATAAAGAAAGTGTAAGATGAATGAATGAGAATGTGGGGAGGGCCATCTTGCTGCAAAATGCTGAGATGGAAGAGGAGAGAAATAAGGAGAGGAGAGAAAGGCAAAGTAAGGCACAGAGAGACAGAAAGGGGATTAACCTGTGTTTTCCCACGGAGCCCATCTCAACACCAAGAACCCACTGCCACATCAACAGTAGCAGGAACCACCCAGGAAAGCAGAGCCCAGAACCAAAATCTCCCACACATGTATCAGACCACATGCAAACCAGAGCAAAGACAGATACTGTCTGAGTGAGGCTGGATGGACGCTTAATGATCACTTGTATTTCTGGGAATCCTCCTACTTCTGACACTGTATAAAGAGAGACCAGAGGAGCATCTTTTGATACTTTACAAGGTTTTGATTCCCAGAGCAATGTGCAGCTGAATGTACAGAGCCATGAAGAACATCTATATGTATGTTTGTGCCAAAATGTATTTGGGGAACCTATTTTTAAAAACTTATTTTTACTTCCCACAGAATTTAGCTACTGAAGAGTGTTTCAGATTTAGATGTGTGCAAACTCACAAAGTTTGAATCTCACTTGCCAATGATTTTGGCTTTTATTCTCATAGAGCTACCAAGTAAAACCAAACTTAGCAGACATTGTGGCCATAAACTAAAGGCAAATTAATATTTATGTGCCTTCCGTCTTGACATGTGAGTAGCTTTCCTAGGATTTAATTTCTTTAATATATAGTTCACATATATTAACTTTCTTTGCCTATTTTTTCTTAACAAACAAAAAAGAGAGAAAATTAACAATAGTATTAATAATATAACCTCAAAAATATAAATTATGTGTGATTATCATGTAAAAGATTTGTTTCTGAGCCAGAAAATGATATTGTGCTACTTAGTAGACTTCAACTCTGAAGAAGTAATTGTTTCATACTATCCAACCCTCTCCAGCACAAGGTGCTTAACTTTTTGAGAAATAATATAAAGAAACCCAGGAAATATATTTGATTCCTACTCTGAGACCTTTATTTGGACTCACCGTGTCATTAAGAAATATATATATATATATATATATAAATATACTGTCATCATTCCTTATTCAATTTTTCTTCAAAAACATCTTAATATACTACTTTTAAAGTGTGCCTGTGTATGTTTTCTTGTTTATTTTCATCAAAATATGGATTGTCTGTTACTCTATAGCATTTGAGTTAAACTGCTACAGAACCATTGATTAACAAATACTGAATAAATATGAAGTAAGAGAGGCCATTGAATAGTTACATGAAAAACCAAGAGTGAATGTCAGTAGCTCTGCAATTTCTAGGCAGCCATTGCTGCTTCCTGCTCATAAATACTTTCTCTAAATATCACCAGTTAGAATCCTGTGATAATTCCGTTTCTTCTATTCTGATACTGAAGTAAAGAAGGTAGGATATAAAGGAACAATAATCTTCACAAGTACAACATTCCAAGCTAGTTTCTTTAGAACTTAAATCATGCTAAGTAATAGATGCAAATGAGCTAAAGTTATTTTCCTGTGCTTAGTACACGAATATCCAAAAGTTTCCTATTTGTGCTCATTTCTCACTAATAGTGATAAAAAGACCATTTTACTCTCCTTTATTTATGACATATCAGAGGAAAGGGCACTAACATGTAGCTTCAACACTGTATCTTGGGGGGATGAACTGCAGGAAATAACATTAGAACCCTTTAAAATGGCCAAATTTTTAAATTTCCTACTTAATTTGTGATATGATGAGAAGATGAACTTTATGAAATTTGAACAACTGAATTTCAGAACAACTGAAATGTCTGATGAAAATGTCAGAAGTGGAAAGCTAGAGATTTCATTCAGGGCTCCCACCCCAGCTTGGCAAGATCAAGGTCCTGAGTTTGATTCCTGGTAGCAGAAAAAAAAGAGAGAGAGAGAAAGAGAGAGAGGGACAAAGAGAAACAGAGAGACAGAGAGAGAGAAAGAGAGAAAGGGAGAGGAAGGGAGACAGAGAGAAGGAGAGAGAGGGAGAGAGGAGGAGAGAAAGAGAGAGAAAGAGAGGGACAGGGACAGAGAGACAGAGAGAGAAAGAAAGGGAGAGGAAGAGAGACAGAGAGAGGGAGAGAGAGAGAGGGGGAGAGAGAGAGAGCGAAAGAGAGAGAGAGAGAGAGAGAGAGAGAGAGGAAGAAAGAATTTGAAAAGACAGTGGCTGTGGGATCCGATCAGTGCATAATGTGCCAGAAGGCATGTCTGATATACTGTGACAGACACTGGACCAATCCATGAAAAGATTTTCAGTTTAATATGCTGTTTAATATGTACCATTAGCTATACTTTTCATCACTATATGCAAGAATATACATGAGCTAAATACTCCGATTTCATGAGAGAACAACGATGTGTACCCACTGTGGTTGGAGGCTGATATCTGGTGTTCTGTTCTAAGAGGAACTTAGGAACATCAAGCAAATAAAGGTCCTGCTTATTTTTAGTGTCTTAATACTATCAAGGAATTGATAAATAGATAATTATGAAATGTTTACAGTAGTGTCTGACATTGGGACTGATCTGTTCTATGCTTTGGCGTATTTCACAAAAGCAGTTGATCCCACTTTCACTGACACATCTCCAGGACCTGGGAGCTGACCTGAAATCCAAGCCTCAGGAGGCTGAGCGAGAGCTGGAGCTGCTGCTCCACTGATGTTTATGTTGAAATCACCCTGGTGGCTGTCAGAGGCTTTTCAAGAGGCAAATAAATAAACAATCAAAAAGAGACATTCAAGTTGTACTTTACAGGAATTAATAAAATCATTTTTCTCCCATCGGAAACAGAACAAAAAGCAGTTTTCTAAGGATGAAGACCTACAAGAACCAATAAACAATGTTTTACTTAATATCGTGTTGTCCATCACGACAGTTCTCTAGCATCCATGTAGTCAAATTCTACACATACAAATGCCAGTACACACAAGTCACCTAACTTCTAAATAAACAAATTCAGACAGCCAAATTTCTTACAGAGTAATGTGAAGGATTAGGGACATGATTAGGGACACTTTACATCTCAGCTTTTAATACTGAATAAAATTGGTACTGAATAAAAGATATTGGATACATAATAGGCATTTAATGCTAGTTTCCTTTTAATTTTAAATTATGATAATTATAGTTTAACTTGTAAAGGTGAAAGCTACCATTTTAAGGCACAACTCTGCATTTTAACAGTTTTTGATCATATTACCCACTTCTCACAGTGGCTGCATATGCAGAATCCAAAACCATCTAGGAATTTCAGATAATCACTCCAAATTCTTTATCAATAAGATGCTGATCAACAATTACCAGACTTTGATGTGAATTTAGTATCAAAAAAACCAAAAGACCTTAAAGCTTTTGTAAAATATGAAGTTGATACTTAGGATTTAAGGACAAAAAATAGCTTGACACATAAGTTAATTTTGCCTTCTTAACTGAAATGTTGTTACAATTTTTTCAATAAGGAAAGCTGCTCTCATCTGAACTAATAAGTATAGAGTGACAAACAGGGTAGAGAAGTAATTAAGAGTCAGATCCTAAATATTGGGAAATGTGACATGATGACCTTAAAGTTAGCAATTAAATTGAGCTGGCATTTATCAGTTGTCCTAGTTCTCAAAATAACATTGTGATGGCACTGAATGCTGCTCAGGAGAATATTACAAGACTTTTACAGAATTAGGAAGGATGGAATTTGTAAAGGGGAAGGGAGAATTTGTATTCCTGAAACCTTCAATCAGGTAGATGATTTAGAAACGTTCTCTCCTAGTCTGTGAAAATTGTGTCCCTTAGTGATGACATCCAAAGAGAAATGTTAAATTTTATTAGTTCATTTTTTAAATTTTCCCTCTGTAGATTATTTCTTCATTTTACATCTAACAAATATTTGGCTAAAAAGGAGTCTGAAAATATTTTTTTACATTTCTATAAGTTGGATACTTTTAGCTCTTGTATTTATGTCTCATCTACTAATATATTCACTTTATTTCTCTAAAAACTGAACAATGTAAGTAGCTCAGATTTGTACCTCTTTAAAGATTGAGGAAGATTTATTCTTCATGTTAATTTCAGAATCAACATGCCATTTTCTATAAAAACTTCTAAAAATTTTGATTGAGAAGAGAGCACCCTTGTAAGTAAATTTAGAAAAAAAATCACATATTTACAATGTGAATATCTTGTTGAACAAGCACAATGTCTCCATTTGTGTCATCTTCAAGGACTTAATAAATTTTCTCCAGTCTTTGCCTTGGACACTGTGTTTTTGCCCATTATGGCTCCCTTTTCCCACTGCTCATAGACCTCATTCAGATTTAGTTTCAGGTTATGCATCCAAGTAAAGATCTATGAAACTCATGTGTGGGCAGGTGGAAATTAGGGACAGAGCTTTTGCCATGAGAGTATATTAAATATTTAGGAGTAGAGTCAGGAATGCTCTGGGTTTCCTTTCTTTCTTTCTTTCTTTCTTTCTTTCTTTCTTTCTTTCTTTCTTTCTTTCATCTTTCTTTCTCCTTTCAGTAGATTTTATTGGTACATTTTATATACAAATCACAATAACTCAACATTGAGTATTTGTACTAGTGTATGACACAAATTAATTCTCAATTTATCCCATTCCCCTGCCCACCCTACAACCTTCTCACCCCTGATATAAAAGCTTTTTTTTTCCTTTCTAAACCATTATATTTTTTTCTTTCCCCTTGATACTTACTCCTACTGCCTTTTCCCTTTGAATATTTTCTATTTCACAAATCTACCATACATTCACAAACTCATTTGCCTATTCAGTATCTCATGCCAAAGAAAAGATACGGTATTTACACATCTGTGACCTACTTATTTCATTTATGAATATGTCCTCAAAGTATGTCCATTTGAGTTTAAAGGATTCAAACTTATCATTCTTTATCACAGATTAATACTTCAGTCTACAGTTGATGGATATTTGAGTTGTTTCCATATGTAGCTCTCACAAATTGAGCTGCTATAAACATGAGTGAGCTTATGTTGCTGTGATATGAATATTTAATCATTTATTGTGTATCTCTACATGGAAAATGCAAGGTCAAATGGGACCTCTAATCCTAATTTTTGAGGAATCTCCACACTGATATCCATAATAGTTGTGCCAGTCTACATTCTCACCAATAGTAGAGAAGGGTTCCTTCTTCCCTGCAGTCACACCAGCATTTCTTGCTGATAAATTTCGAAACACTAGCCCTTCTTTGTGGAGTGAGATGGAATCTCAGTGTTGTCTTCATCTGCATCTCTTGAATGACAAGGATGTTGAAATTTCTTTGTATGCTTCTTAGCTGCTCTTATTTCTTCCTCTGAAAAGTGTCTGCATTTCAGATGTCCGTTTTTCAATTGAATCTAAATTCAGTAAGGGCTGGTTTCTTAAGCTCTTTATGGATTCTAGAAAGTAGTATTTTGTCTGAGAAATAGCTGATAATTTTTTCCCCATACAGTTGGTTGGCTTTTTGTTCTGCCGGTGGTTTCTCTTGCTGTGCAGAAGCTTTTTGATAGGATGAGATCTCATTTTTTTTCATTCCATCTGCTAGTTCTTGTGCTATAGAGGCTGTGCTCATGAAGTCTTTCCCTAAGCCAGTGTCTCCCAGAGTTCTACTTAACTTGTTTTGCAGAAGGTTTAGTGTTTCTGTTTTTAAACCTTTAGGTTTCTTACCCACTTTGATTTTAGTTTAGTGCGTGGTGAAAGAGAGAGGTCTAGCTTGAGTCGTTGGTGGATTAAAGCTCAGTTTTTCAGCAGCATTTTTAAAAGAGGCTATCTGTCCTCCATTAAGGATATTTGGCTCCTTTGTCAAAGACAAAGTGGAATTGGTGCATCTGAAGTTGTTTTTGTTTCTTGATCCTCTAATCTATTCCCCTGCTTCTTGGGTTTGTCTGTTCATTTTTAATTTTTTTGTCCAGTTGATCTGTCTATTTATGACGCTGGGGTTTTGAAGTCCTCTTCTACAATTGTATTAGTGGTTATCTGGCTTTTCATACCCTTTAGTATGTGTTTTATATAGATGGGTAGACTGGAATTTGGTGCATAAATATTTATGAATATCATTTCTTTCTCTTGGATTGTTCCTGTACAAGGATATAGTGTCTTTATTAATCAGTTTTTGTTTGAAATATATTTTCTCTGCAAATAGGATAGCCATTCCTGCTTTTGTGCAGTTTCTTGATACATGGATAATTTCTTTTCATCCTTTTAATTTCACTCTAGGGTTTTTCTTTCTGAATTAGGTATGTTTCCTGTATGCAGCAAATTGTAGGATCTTGCTTCTTAATCCACTCTTCGAGTCTGTGCCTTTTAATTGGCACATTGAGGCCATTGGTTATGGCTGATATTGACTGATTTAGAGCTATTGTTATGTTTTGTTTTGTTTTGTTTTTCTGTTCTTGGTTCTTTCATTTTTTCCTTTTGCCCCTTTCCATTCAATTGTCCAATGGATTCACTCTGGTGAGTATCAAGTTTGTGAGTTTCATTGCTTTTTTCCAAGATATTCTTTAGAAATTTTTGGAGTATAGGTTTTGTATTTGTGAAGTTTTTCAGGTCTTTTTTTGTCATGGAATTATCTTAGTTCCCTGTCAGTTTTCAGTGATAGTTTTTCAGGATACACAGTCTAGGTTGGAAGTTATTTTTCTCCAAGGCTGGAAACACTTCATTCCAATCCTTTCATTGAGTATTTGGACTACAAAGTCTGCAGTGATCCTGATGGTCTTACCTTTATGATTTTTTTTTTTCTTTTCTATAACTGCTTTCAGTATTCTGTTCTTTGATTGGATATCTGGGATTTTGGTAATTATATGCCTAACTGCATATTATATTACGGCCATTTTGGAGTCCTTAATACCTCACTTATTTGTATATACAATTCTCTTTCTTTTGCTGTAAAAGTTTTTGCCATTATATCTGTGAATATTCTTTTTTGTCTTTTGCACTGTCTCCTGCTTCCCCAGTGACTTCAGTCAGTCCTATGTTATTCTTCTTTGTGTCATCTGTGACCCGTTGTATAAATTTCTCATAGTCCCTTGTCATTTCCTATAATTTGTATCTGCTCTGTTCATTGGCTGTCATCATGTCACCTAGATTTGAAATTCAGTCCTTAGCTTCATCCATCCTACTTCACAAACTTTTGTTCACCCTTTCAGTCATCTGGAACTTTGTTTGAAGCTGATTGAGAGGTTCCATTGCTTTTGCTATTTCAGATTCTATCATGCCACTGAACTCTTCTATAGCTTTGTTAATCATATCACAAACTATGGACAGTATATGTTTTTATCTTAGACATTATTTTTGGTTTTTGTTTTACTAGATCTGTGTTTGTTACCAGCTCCAAGTCCTGGTGATTGAGCTTCAGTTTGCTTCATTTATCTTTTTTGTGATTTCTCCTGTGGTGATGATATTTGTAACCGGATTTTTAAATTTTTTTCTCATTTCTATTCCTTTGTTGTTGCCGATATTATTGGTTTAATTCTTCACCTGATGTCTGGTCATTGTTTGTTGCAAGTCTCTTTCTTTTTATCATTTGGATCTCTTAGGAGATCCTTTCTGGACTGTCCTCCTTGGATCTATAATGACACTTAAGTAATCTAAGTTCTGGCAAACCATGGAAGGTATTTGAACAGAATAATAACATTATCTTTGTTGGCATAATACAATTGGTTAAATCAATATTATTGAACACAGCACATGAAATGATGAGCTTTGGCAATTATTTTCCTGATACTTTTAACATCATGAGTTACATCTGTGACCATGTGCCAAAATTTGGGACTAACTACAAATGTTTTTACAACATACATGTCCTTAAATATAGCAGTAATAACTTTTTCTGAAGTGGTGGACTGGGCAGAGGAACTCACTGAAGGTGTCTGCCTAAGTTCCAGTACATTCACATACTTATTCAATGTTCACAGTCAAACATGTGGTGTCTCTAAACTCTTCCCCATGCAACAGTCATGTCCAGTTTGGCTCACAAGGAAATGGAGATTCCAAGCCCTGGTCTCAAAAACACTGTGGGCCTGAGCACTGTTTAATAGCATTCTGAACCCTTCTTCTCAGGACTCACTGTGCAAACCCTGAGGTGTGCTACTTGCCAACTCAGTTTCTGCAGGCTTCTGGTGTGGTCCCCTTTTATTTTTCCTTCTTTCTTTCTTTCTTTCTTTCTTTCTTTCTTTCTTTCTTCCTTCCTTCCTTCCTTCCTTCATTCTTTCCTTTCTTTCTCTCTTTCTCTCTCTCTCTTTCTTTCTCTCTCTCTCTTTCTTTCTTTCTTTCTTTCTTTTTCTTCCTTTCTTTCTTCCTTCCTTCCTTCCTTTCTTGCATTCATCTTTCTTTCTGTTTTACCTTGTTTTTTTTTCTTTCTTCATGATATTGAGAATTAAACCTAAAGTCTAACACATGTTAGTCAAGAGCTCCACCACTGAGCTAAATCCTCACCTTTTTAATTTAATTTTATATTATTTTATTTTATATTGTCTATCAACTCTCTGTGTGTATGTATGTATCTATGTATGTATGTATGTATGTATGTATGTATGTATCTATCTATCTATCTATCTATCTGTCTCTGTATCTTTCTATCATCTGTCTATGTATGTCAAGGTTTCCCTAATTAGGTCATTTTCCCCATGCTGGCTTCAAACTTGCTGCTCCTGCCTCAGCCTCTGGAGTGGCAGGTCAGAGCTGTACAGCAGGAAGTAGTGCACCTCTTAGGCCTGTGGCTCTTCTTGGTGGAGATATCGAGTAGCTGATGGTCACAAGTTAACATGTGAATTGGAGACAAACTTCATTATAGTGAAAATGACAAAGGGTGTAAATACAGTAATGGTCAGTTTTACAATAATCATCAAATTTGTCTCATGTCAGCTGCCTCCTTTCTAAATTTTATTATATGACACCTCTGAGATTCTATTTGTCAAAGTGTCTATAGACAGACCTGGAGCAAAACCAATTTTGAATATAATCATTGGGAGGATCAGTAGTGTCATTGCTCTTGTGCAGAAGGTAAAACTACATCTAGCTTCATTCTCTTTGCCAGATCTAAACAAGAATAAACACCTGTTTGTAAGTTATAATTTAGAGTAAAGTAGAAAAATCTGTTTTGGTTTTAACTGTTGAGAATGAAAATGGAATACTGTTATTACACATAAAATTCCACACATTTTGTGTAATGTTAGATGTACATTTGTCAAACAACAAAGTTGTTCCAGAAAATATACATTACATTTGGAGACAATGAATTTTTTTTTAATTTTAACTTGTCATTTTATGCTAAGCCATATTCCTATGTGGGGTTTATGTTCCTCACAAGAAGAAATTGTGTCTCTAGCATCATTATTCTCCATAGATCATTGAATCCAGTGAATTACAACGTTCACTGTGAACCATTCATGCTTGTTTCTTAATAATTAATAAATTATTTTTCTTTACATACAGATTTGAGTTTCATAGACTGTTACATATCCTGAGCTCCCAGCTTTTTGGGCCCACTGCATTCTTCCTTCTCTACAATTTCATAACTTCAAACTATCACTTGTTTTCTTATAAAATTCAGTTCTATGAAATAGTCTTATTTTTTCAATATTAATCTGATAAGAAATTAACAGTTAAGAAGTGATGACAGACATATAAGTAGACTACCATAAATAGAACATTATATTAAAAATATTAAAGAATTCTGCAGAATTTCATGAGCACAATCCATTGTCTCATCTCAGGTTTCAGGTATTAAATACATTCACTGTCTGGAAATCAATTAAGTGGAGATGAGGGTAGGATAATCTAATTCATTGTTAAAGCAGGGAAAAATGATGTGTCATCTCATTTTATACACTTTTGTAATTGTTTCATGTGGCTTAATTAGATTCTAAATTTAATCTTTTCAGTCTAGAATGACTTCTCAGTTATTCCTGATTTGGAATTCTTTTCATTCTGTCTTTTACACTGTGGCTGTAATCAAAAGGTACAATTGTGCAAGACACAAGTAATGATGGTACATATATGTATAGTATTAAAGTACATAATACTATATTCAGAATTATTATTATATAATTATTTTATTTCTATATAGAATAAAACATGAAAAACTCGATGTTGTTTTACATTCCTAGGAAAGACACAGTAATTATTTTACAATTGAAGACAAAAACTTTGGTACTCCACAATGTCCCTTCCACTGAAATAGTCAGCAGTTAATGTTGCAGATTAAAGAACTCAGGAACTAGCTATTTGTCTTCTTTAATGTCTTCTGTTAAAACAAACAAACAAATAACAACAAGTTTACATGGAGAAACATCTCCTCTTAGATTGACTCCTGCATCAGTTCTCTGTCCAAGTTGACCCTTGATTTAAATTTCACTTTGATTTTCCCTTGTCAGTTTATGAATCTCAGTGATTTTTGTTTTTTGTTTCTAATGTTTTAATCTGTTCTCTTGGCTTGGTTTTGGTGTTCTACCAGCTCTGGAACTTGCTCAGGTGTAGGACTATCTAGAATAGCAGATAAGTCTTCCTCTTCTTAGGCTTAGAAAGACAGCTTCTCCACTTTCAAGTTTCCAGTGGAAAATATCACACTCTGTCCCAACCTTAACATTTTTAAACTGTAGTGTATCAGCACATGAGACTAGTACAAGTTTATGTTTCTTGTAGGCAGTTGGTACACGTATATAATGCATCTCAGCTCCTTCATTCATTCCTTTTGCCTTCTCACTCCCACCTCCACCTATCCCTCGGCTTCATGCCTTTTGTTCGTTTCTTTGTTTGTGTTTGACTACATGAGGACATTCATCATGAGGAGTTGGCACCTGGCCATGACACATCTTAATTACTTTTCTTCCCCTTCTTCTCACTCCCCTTCCTTCTTCTTCCACTTTTTGGTTCTCTTCCCATCTGAAGTAGATCCATTTCCCTGTCTCCACCTCTAGTGTCTGATAGCATTTTGTTGTTCCCACTGTTTACAATTCAAGAGAGCTCAGAGGTTGAAAATGTATGACGTTTTTCCCTAGACCTCACATTGGTCACACACAAAAAAGTTTCTCAGAAGAAACTGCAAGACTTTCAAACAAGCCTTATAAGAAAACTGAAAATGCTAATCTTTATCTCAGGTTTGAAGAAAACAGTCAGTCACTAGTGGAGTCATATGCATAGTCCCATTATCTGGGAGGCTGAGACAAGTGGGTTGCTTGAGCCCAAGAATTTCAGCTCAGTACGGATAACAGTCAGACTGCCCTAATAAAAGGAAAGAAAAATCTCCCCCTTCTTGCAAATCAATAGCTTTTTGTAAACCTAAAGAAAAATCCAGCTTATTACTTGTTCTCACATTGACCCCTGTGATCACCTAAGATTCCTAAACCTTCAATGAATTATTTCATCTTATTATACAAATTGTTTATCCTCCATCTCAATCCCCAGCCTTTATTCTATTACTATAAAAGCAGAACCAAGAGAGAGACAGAGTCGGGAATGTCAGGTATATGCAGGATTTGTAAGAGTGTTCTAGATGCTTCCTACATAGCATTTCATTCATTATGCAGATTTACAGTCTATAAAAGCACTAATATCTTTTATAAACATTTCTTTTCAACATCATTTACCTTCTTCCTATGGAGAGGTTTAAAAATCTCACCTGTAAGCATCACACCTTGAGTATGAGCCACAGATCAATCCAAAGAAAAAGAGTAAGTTGTTGTCTAGATTGCTAAACGAACTCCCTCTCTCTGTTTTCGATGTCTGGCAGGCAGCTTCCTGAAGCACTGGAGAAATGAAACCAAGATAAATCAGTCATGACAAAGGAACTAATCTTAGTTAAAACTAATGAGAAAGCTAATTTTCATCATTTATCTTCATGTCTGCTCTTCATTACTATACTGTGATTCTGCCTTGTGTTAAAGTGGTCAAAGTGTCCATGACAATAAACAGTGTCTCAGTCCTTGCATTATTGAAATAAGGACACTGACATGGAAAGAGAAGTTTGCTAAAAATGCTGAAGTAAATTTAACATGCAATATATTACTTACCTTGATTTTTATTTTTTTAAAGTAAGATTTCATATGTGCAAGTATTTTCCAATAAGTACATGATTTAACTACATGGACCAAGTGTCTTTGGAAAAATTTTATATTTTAAGATACCTACAGCCATTTTATCTTTAGATGTTATACCCTTTATTGAAAACAGAATTAGCACAGTGAATACAGCTTTAAACTGAATTTGAAACATTTTCCAATGTATTTATAACACATCAAAATAGAATGTTTTCAAATATTTCATTTCATGTTAAAGGTCAACTTTACCTTCATCAAGAGGAAGCCATATTTAATTATGAAATATTGGAGCCATATTTCATTCACGAATGAAATATTATCCTTTACTTTTGCTCTGTTTATTAAAAAGAAATAAAGACATGTTGTAGTTCATATTACAGAATATATTATCTCCAGGTTGTAATTATTAATAACCAAGATGAGTAAATATTTGAAAATATCTGTTGAATTCAAAGTCCAATATTTTTTATTGAAATCTTTATTGATACATTGCATATATACATCATGATTGCACTCCACAATGGGAATTTGTACCAGTATAAGACACAACTTAATTCTCATTTTTCCCCATAGCCTCACACACCCTATCATTCCCCATATACATACAATTTGTTTCCTCTCTTTTTTGTTATAATCTCATTATTTTCCCCCTTCACCCTATTTCGCTTTGAGTATTTTCTAATTTACAATATATAACATACAAGTCTAGGACTCATTTACATGTTTATTTTCTCATACTAGAGAAAAAATGTGATATGTACCTATCTGTTCCCTATTTATTTCACTTATGAGAATAACTTCAAGGTATGTCCATTTAAGTATAAATGATTCAAACTTATCATTTTTATGGCAGAATACTATTCCATTCTGTAGAAGAACCACAGTTTTTTTATCCAGTCTCCAGTTGATGTACATTTGG
>PVIR01015219.1:0-14952 GCA_004026965.1 Petromus typicus
AAGGAGGTAGCCCCACCCCAAGCCAATAAAGAAGACAAGACTTCAAAAGAATTCTTAGAGCTTCACAGTTGCCCCCCAAAGTTTGAAAGACAGCCAAGACCTTAAATTCTTAAAGCTATGGTGATGTGCTTTTCTGGCCAAAGCAAAGAGAAGGGACTGTGTTGAAAATGGCCTACACTGAAGGGTGGTAAAAAATGTATGAGTTACACTTTGTGGATTCAAGTAAACAAACTAGAGCTGGCCCAAGAAGATCACTTGGAAGAGAGTGACTAGCAGACAACTGGTTAACTCTCCATAGGGACCAAAGGAAGATAACACATAGTATTATTTCATTCAAAACATTCTTCCTAATAAAACTTGAAGAGAAAAATGTAACCTTCAACGTTAGAGGGGGCCGTCAGAGTAGAATAAGAGAAGGAACTGACAATGCCTCAATCCCCACCAAAGCCTTTACACCCTGAAACAGATCTGAGAGAGGGCAAAACTTGGTGAGAGTTTGGAATAGAGACTGTTCAGCTAATCTCTTTCTATCATTTGGAAATGGCAGTAAATATATAGAAAGAAAAAATTACAAATCCATGGTTGTACCAAGACTCAAGAAAAATAAAATACAACATTGGAAATGTAGTGAACTCCAGTAATAGTGAAAAGTAGACACAAATATTTTCTAGAAAAATAACTGTGTAACAATCAGAAAATCTCAATATACTTGTAATTGACAGATAAATTAAATCAGTTATTTAAAAAATTTACACAAGTTCTGCCAAACCTTTAAGGAACAGACAACTTTAATATTACGCAAATTCCATAAGACTGAGACATTCATATTCAGATGGATGTACCTTGAGGACGTCCTAAGAGAAATAAATAGGTCACAAGATGTATAAATATCATATCTTTTCACTGGTATGAGAAAATGAAGTTGTAAATGAGTTGTAGTGTGTATAGTTGATATTGTGAAATAGAAAATATTTAAAAGGAAAGAATGTGTAAGGGTAAATAACGAGGGGAAAACAAATGTGGTAATAATAAAGAAAAAAGAAAACAAAGATTGTGTATATAGGGGGTGAGGGGATGCAGGGCAGGGGTAAAAGGGAAAAAATTAGAATCAAGTCATGTCATATTCTGGTACAAGCTCTCAATGTTGAATGTGATTATGATGTATATTTATAATGTACCAATAAAGATAAAAATTTTTTTAAATATATTACACAAATTCTTCTAGAAAAAAGCAAGATGTTCCCCAACTCATCTTTTGAGACCAACACAGCTTTGAAATGAAAAATCAAAAACTATTCAAGATTTGAAGTTCAAGCAATATTCACTTTTAGACATTAATAAAACAATAGTAAAAGTAATACTAAATATACTAAAACATTACCTAACTAAATCCAAGAAGATAATGTTTGTCTCAAGAATGCAAAAGATTGACACTGCCAGGTCTGCTTGCCCATGCCTGTAATCTCAGCACTTGGGTAACTGAGACAAGAGGATCCTTGTGAGTTGAAGGCCACCCCGGCTTACACAGTGAGTTCAAAGGCACCCTGAACTGCTAGCAAGAGAAGGAAAAAGGAAGAAGAAGAGGAGGAGAAGAAGAAGGAGGAGGAGGAGGAGGAAAAGAAGAAGAAGAAGAGGAGGAAGAAGAAGGAAGAAGGAGAAGAAGAAGAGGAAGAAGGAGAAGAAGAAGAAGAAGTCATTTAACATTTAAAAAGCCTAAATATACAATTCATCACTAATGGGAAGAAAAAGCACAGATCTTGCATTATTCTCACCTCTGGCTTAAAATAGCTTATCAACTTTTTAAAGCAAAAGTCTGCAAAGCTAAAATCATTTGGGCAAAATCAAACTAAATCAATTGCTATTTAAGTTCATCATTCAAATACTACCCACAATTGTCAAAGGTTACTGTAGACAATATATTGAAAAGTAGAATGTAAAGACTTTTACCATAGATTGACATGTAGAAAAGAAACATGAAATAACATTTACTACCAGTAATTAATTTTTTAAAACACAGTTACAAAAAAAGTCAAATGTCATGCTAAGAATTCTCCTTTTAATCTGGAATCTCTCACTGGGACAACTTAATATTATGCAAATTCCAGTTATCATTTCAGCACTGCTATTTTGAAAATTGTAAAACAATTTGTAGAATGGTCATATTATTAAAATCCTCTACTCAAAAAATTTAAAAAAAAAAGTTTTCCCACTAATACGCCACAACTCACTATGTGAAGATACCACATGCTGCTGTCTGTCATTAAGAGTTTATCAGTTCTCATCAGTGCTGCTAAAGGACTCTTAAACACTTAACTTTCAATGGTAGTATTTGTTTAGAACACAATTTTTTAAAATGCAATGTTTTCCAGATTTCTTAATGACAATTTTCTTAATGACTGCTTTACTGAAGGAATGGGATCATACAAGCTAATACTTTTACAGATTACTACTATATACTAAGAATTTAAAGTGTGCTTGAATAAGCTACTGATACAGGAGATAGGGCGTGGAGAAGCTGGCTGGGAAAATGAGCAGGACCTGTCAATTACAAGATCTCAGAGCAACACCAGGACTCTAAATGTAGAACTTCCCTCCTGTGTTCCCAAAAGATGTGGATGCCATGAAAGAAGACCAGCCAATACAGAGAGCCACGAGAGTGAGTTCCCATGACGACCCACGCCACTTCGCAGACCTTTATTTTTGCTTCTGCCCTCTTTTTCTCTTTGTTCAGTCCAAGTTCACTCTGCAGAGCTGGTTTCTTCCATACCTGTTCTCTCCTCACTTTTCAAATAAACTTTTTGGCATGTTTTTTAGCTTGTTTTGTCCAATTCTTTGTTTGAGGCAAGAAGGTCCTGGAATATTTTTGACTGGCAAACCAGTACACTACCAGTAAGTCATATTTTATATTTTCTGTTCTTAATCAATAATAAATTAGATATTCTCCTGGGTTCACAGTCCACAAAATTTGGCCTGCACACCCTTTTTATGACAAGTTATCAGGGACAAGAAAAGGTTCAGGAAGACTTCTTACCTAACCAAAAATAAAAAGGATTTTAATGTTTAAATATGCACAGTTTAATATTAATAAGTTCATTAAACTTCAGAATAAGTTATTTTAAGTAATTGCTGTTCAAGTGGTAGGCAGTTCAAATGGAACCATGATTAAATTACACGAGATACACACTTCCTAACCATCAAATCTGTAAGCTCTGCCATGTTCTAACCCTTCCTTTTTTACACAGTACTTGGAAAGAGTCCTTGTGAACAGAAGATCTAAACCAAATGGGGGAATCCAAACTCCAAATTTCTATGGCAAGATACAAAACCTAGCAAATATATTCTCCAAACCACATATGAACTGAAATTTAATATTAAGAAACCTATCCAAAATTTACATGTTACGTATGAGCTAAATATCTACCTCTACACAAAAATTATTTCTAATATGTATAATGTTTTACTAGTAACATACCAACTCTATCACCTTTCTTTTCTGGTATACAGGAGGTCAAATTTAGGGTCTCCCATATGTCACAAGAGCTCTTATTAACAGTTACACCTTCAGCCCCCATAGGCACTTTTTAATAACACATGCCAATGGATAAAGTAAAGCTATTATATCACTACAATTCAAACATAGTTGGGCATTACACAATGCTTTTCTCTTTGTACATTTTCTTTAACTGGCAGTTTGTTTACTGGTTCCTTTCCTACTTCACTCATTTACCCAGAATTTCAGTACCCAACATCATGCCAAGCATTGTTAAGTACTAAAAACAAGCACCAATTTCCATGGAAAGGGGCATGATTCATATAATACATTGAATAAATCTTTTTGACTCAATTATATATTTGCCTATTTTATTTTTTTCTAAAAACAATACCAAAAATTCAACTATTACAAAGGCAAATGTACTTACATAAAAAATACCATTTAGAATGTTTAGGAGCTTGTATAATTATTATAAACATTTTATTAGTTATTTACATTTAATATACATATTTACACAGGGAAAGCTGGTCGACATAGGTATTTTTAAATCAATCTTAAATATAAATCTATTTAAGAAAAAAATGTTAGGCATAAAAATATATATATATTCCTTTATGCCCAAAGTCCTACCTGAGGAACTAAATAGCTATACTTTACAGTCCCAAAACTCATTCATGTTTGTGAGGTTATACAAGTTCACACATAACAACTTGCTACAGTTCTAGCCAGAGGAATCTTTTTCCTTACTTTCCCTTTGGTAAGCAGCTACAAATCCACAAGAGATTCCAGTTCCTCAGGTCACCATATGTCCTAAACTTCCGCAGCTGCTCAAGTGTGTATTTCAACTGTTCTCTCGTTTCTTCAACAAGTCCTTTCTGAACTGAGCTTTTGCTTCTCACATGAACCAATAAAATGTATATTGTGCCTATTTCAAGATAACGGCCTTGGGGGCTTTTTCATTGTTTTCCAACTCTAGGATCTCATCACACAGCAAAAATGCTCAACTGCAATTTATTTTTTCTCCTGTGCGCAAGACATTGTGCGTTTACCTCTTGTCGTTCTCCTCCATGTCCAAGGACCTGGTGTGGCATATTTGCAATTGTTGCTGATTTGTTTCAGGACTCTGCCACTCTCCACCTTAACCCTCTTGGTAGCAGGACAGTCCTTCATGGATTAGGGTCCTGGAAAAATATGCTGATGGGCGGAGACAAGTCCCCTCTTGAGGACCAAAGGGCCATATGGGGAATCCTGCTTCGTTCTCCTCCAGGGAGCTGACTGATTCCAACCTCTGGACAGGGAGCCCTTTTCAAAGGAAACAACACTGATTTATTTCTTCCTCATTTTCTTGCTCTTCCTAAGATTTAATAAGGCTTTGGCCACCCAACAGTCATACCAAGCAGCTCCTATTTTGAAATGACTGGACCAAGAACCCGTTAGGCATTACAAATAATATCTTCAAATCTCTTGATATGACTTTAGCAACTCTCTGGTGCTCAGCACTTTACTGGAAGTGCAAAAATAAACACATAAATATTCTAAAGTTGCAGTTTTCCCAAAGTCTTGAGGGGCGAGGCAAGAAAGAGAAGTTCGGTTATGCCAAGGATTTGTTTTTAAGTGTTCAAACAGGCTGAAAAAGGGCCAGCATCTGAACTCATCCACTCTCAAGGCACCTTCACTAGCTCCAGTGATAAGACTGAGGCAGGAGGTGGTCCAGTCTGTTACTGTCTTTCTTCCTTTTCTGCACACCCGTAGCCCATCACATCTCAATCCCTTCACACACTGAATAAATCTTATAACCGATATATAAAGCTTAAGAGAAATAACACCGGCACTCTACCTGAATATACAATTCTTTGAGGGAGGATGTAATGTTAAAAAAAAAAAAAAAAGAACTTAACAAACAACACACAAAATAATTTCTGTTGCTCTAAGGATTTACAAATCCCACAACCCACTGGAACCAGACACAAAACAACATCATGAAATACTGCAGATGGGTTGGAGGAGACAAGAGATCCTCTGAGGAAGCTGCTACCGCTCACCAGCTACCCACAAAGGCATTGCCAGAATCAGCCTGTACACCCAGATCACCTCAGTTTATTGGAGGAGGAAGAAGTGGAAAGATACAGGAGGTACAGCAGGAAGAACAGGAGCAAAAAGGAGGAGCGCAAGGGCAAGTGGTGGAGGTGGGGGATCTTGAGTCTTATGAGAAACTACAATGCTTAACTAATGGCTTTTTTGTCCTTGGTATGGGCAACTCAGGGAGCATAGAGAACCGAACTTCTATCACTAGTCCTTTTTCATTTTTTTTTTTAATTTGAAGAAAAGGTCTTGATAGTTGCTCAGGCAAAGTTTAAAACTTTGAACAATTGAAAGCTTGAACCTTACTAGGTATTTATTTTTAAAAAAAGGAATTAAGTTTACCTTTTTTTTAGCAAAATCAGTTTTTTAAGAGTACTTATATTTTGAGATGCATAAGTCTATAAAGATATTTATGGATGAAATAATAGGCCAAAGAAAGAGTCCAAGACAAAGTAAGATCATTAGTTGGTAATTGTTGACAGTGAGCAATAATTAAATAAGAGTTAATTATAGTATCTTACCTACTTTTGGGGTTTTTTTTTGTTTGGTTGGTTGTGTTTTTTTTTTTTTTTTTTTTTTTTTTGAGACAAGGTCTTGCCTCTGCAGTTCAGACTGGTTCTGAGCTCGGCCTCAAACTCACAGTAATCCTCCTGCCTCTGCTTCCCAAATGCTGGGATTACAGGCGTGAGCCACCACACCTGGCACTGTGGTATGTGGTATTGACTGCTGGTGGGCGTGAGTCATTGGCCCGGCATTGTTATGGATGTGGTTACCAGGGATTGAACTAACCCTTGCACTTGCAAGGCAAGCACCAGAACCACTGAGCTAAAACCCCAGCCCTGTAATTATTTTAAATTTTTCCATAATAAAAAACCCAGCTAGTGTGATGTATGCCTAAATGCCAGCATCCAGGAGGCTTTAGCCTGATCTAAATAGCAAGTTCAAGGTCAACATGAACTACTTAAAAGACTGTTTCCAACAGGGGAATGGGAAAAATGAGAATTAAGTTACTAGTACAAACTCTCAATGCCAATTGTGATTATAATGTGTATATAAAATGTACCAATAGAATCATTTTTTTAAAAAAAATCTGGTGGCACATAATAACACAGGTCTGTATTCCCAGTTTATCAAGAAGCTGAAGCAGGAGGAAAACAAATTCAAGCCCAGTCTAGTAAGTTAAGTAACTTAGCAAGACTTTGTCTAAAAATAAAAATTTTAAAGGGCTAGGGATATAACTAAGTGGTAGAGTGTTTACCCAGCACGGTTAAGACCCTCGGGTTAAACCCCAGCAAAATAACAGCTTCAGTAACAACTATGAAGAAATTAATGAGCTGGGCATGACAGCACAGATCTACAATCCCACGTACTGGGTAAACTGAAGCATTCTGCCTCTGCCTCCCAAGTAGCTGGGGCTACAAGGATTATCAGCATGCTCCAGCACACCAGGCTTGAGAACTACATTTTATAAACAACCACAGTAAGGCTAAAGTTATAGTTCAGTACTAATTTGAAATTTCCTAAATTTGGTAATCAGCATATTTTGATGAGAAAATTTTGCTACTCGAATCACAGCTAAAAATTGCTAGTGTCAATTGCTCTTTCCAGCCAAAACAACTTTTTGGTACTCATCATTTTTGCTACTAATCATGCCTCATGGAACCAATTAATGCTAAGTACTGAAGTACTGCTGTAGTTATTCATTTGTTTCAATACCCACACTTTGAAATCTCAGCATCTAGGGCAGTTCTGACCACAAAGCAGAAATTCAAGGCTTACTGCAATTAACAAGAGGAAAAATGATAGGTTTAGCATGCTTTCTTAACTACATTTATTATTTACAATAATTGCCCTCTATACCATCTGGTATATAAATATTTAAATTACACCATGTATTTAAACCCAAATAATCTAGGATGGAAAATGCATTCTTCAGAACCAGTTTGCATTAGTCACATCCCGGATGCTGGGACATTTTGCCTCATGGTTTGTCAGGGGATTCAATCCAAGGCTGGTCGGCTCAAAGGCAGACACGGCGTCACAGAAAGGCATGGGAGAGGAAAGATGCTTTAACCGATGGCAGTTAGACAGCAGAGACAAGGGAGGAGCCGGGAAGGTATAGAAACTCTCCTGGGGCACATCCATAGTGTTGCAGTCAGGGTTTTCAAGGACATAAAATTTACAGGATTATTTAATAATATTTACCCAAAGAGTCAAATGCAGAGAAGCACAAGAAGTCTGTCCATAGATTCCAGCTGAAGGCCTAGTTCCCACAGCAATGTCCTTCACAAGTCCAGCTGAAGACCTACAGCCCAAGTTTATGTCTTCCACAAGTCCAGCCAAGGTCTCATGCAAATCCACATGAAGATCTGCACCAGGAAGGCACGAAGGCTAATGACGGAAGCTAGAAAGCCTGGGCCAGCAGAGTGTCACCAGGCTGAGAGATCTGCACTGGAGCCAGGTAGCAATGCTCAAGGTGAAGACCTGAGCTCCCCTGAGGAGAACAGCAGCCACTCCCAGCACAGGCGAAGACCTGAGCAACCCTGACAACAACCCACTTGCGACAAGTTTCTCCAGGAACATCAACAGCAGTCTCCCCTCTAGTCCTCTTCTTCCTCAAGTGGGTCCTCCACGCCCAGAACCACACTGACTCAGTTCAGCTGTACACACCAAACTGACAACTGACACTCAGTGACACATCTCCTCCAACTAGGCCCCAGAACAATACTCTTAGCTATAAACTCATCAATGAATTAACCCACTGGTAACCACAGTGTACCCTCAATCCAAATTATCTTTTAAAAGCCTTACCTCTAAATACATGAGAATTCTGGGGGTCATTCTAGACCTAAATAATAACAATTCATATCTCTACAAATATAATCACCAACTCATGAAAAAAATTCTATTGGAAGTGATTTTATAAGTAGGAAAGAAACAAGACGATGGGAAGGATAATACTAGCTTTATCAATTACTACTAGTTGCGATTTTCTTGAAGGCTTCTCACCATCTTGCACCTCTATCTACCCCTCCTCTGAATACCCTCCCACAAACTGCTATTAAAACAACCTGCCCACAGAAACACAATTAAGCCTGTAAAAAAATAAGTAAGTTGGGCAAGCAGCTCCTCCACATTAGTTTACCCATACTCTCTCTTCAATGCAATGCAATACTTTAGATAGGCACAACAAAGGGTTACACTACAGAAAATTCAGCACAGGTAGAAACCAGAGTAGAGAATCCCAACAAATGGGTATAGATAGCTCAGTGGTGGTGAACCTATGGTACACAAACTGCAATGGGCTGCTTGTATCATTAAAAGCTATAAAAGTCTGGCTATCGTTGGTGTAGTCTACGACTGGTTGGTTGAATAGCTGAAGAAAAAGCGTATTACAATGAGTAGGCAACCTGGCTTTTCCTTACCTTCTAATTTACTTAAGTTGGAACCGGTAGAGAGAGGGCTGACTCTGAACTCTCCAAAGAATCTTTATCTTCACTTATCCTCCCAAACAGCTTCAGGAAAACAAATGCACTTCTCCCATCCAGGATTAACTCCTGGGTTGTTTACGATTCCACTTCCTCTTACTTCTTCCAGGACTTTCCTTTGTCTATTCCTTTTCATTCATCCATCATCCTTTGCCTCTGCCTCCTCCTTTTCCCTCTCCAGACAGAAACAATGTTTCAGTTATTCCTTTGCACTCCCCCTCTTCCATTAGGCATACCTTATACTTTGTCAAGTATACAACTGTTCAAGATTATGGTTAGGTACATTTTCACTCCAGGAAACTAAACCCAGACCAAGACAAAGAACAGTACTGATATCTGATGTTTTCGCATCTCCTTTTCCATCAATAACTTTCAAAGGTAACTACTATTACCATTCTACCATCAAAAAGTAGTTTTTTGTCTATAACACCTTCATACAGAGTATGTCTCTTGTGTTTGAATACTTTCATGCAACATGATTCACCACTACTGAAATTAAGGAATTCCTCCAGACTTACTTCTCCCAGCCTGTGCTTACTACCCTCTTTATCCTGAAATTTCATTCAACTCAAATTCAACTACTGTTTGAATGTAGAGGATCCTCCAGCTCTTCAGACATGCTGTCCTGGTATCTCAAACTTAACACACTCAAATTCTAACACATCATATCTCACCCTCACACCAAGACCAATTACTGTTACTTTATTCTGCCTGTTGATTAATGAGATTATAGCCGCCCAAACTGGGAATCCCCACACCATTCTGACATGCAAAATCTCATTGGTCTTTTTTATGCTGCGTCTCTATCTCCAGTTCTTAACATGAAGGACATGCTCAAATTACTTCAGGAGTGAATTAAAAATCCTGAACTACTCCTCCCATACCACAGACACATAAAAATCCCTGAAGACTCAACAATTTTGTATTTTAAACAATTCTCCAATGACTATGGTTCTTCATCATACTGACCTCACACAGTCCTCACACAGAGCTCCTAGGTCTCCTGCCGGGAATGTCCTATCCCATCCACTCTTACTCCAGGTCTACCCTTTCAGTTCTTCAAAATCATCATCTACCTACCTGCAGCCACAGCACAAGTGATTATTTCCCTATTTTCTATGACAATCATAATACAAATCTCAAATGTAACACACTGTACTGCAATCTTTCATTCTTCCCTCCTAGGCTAAAATGTCTAAGGCAAGAGTAATATATATTACCATTTTGTAGGTTCTCCATTTTCTAACACAGAACTTTATTTTGCACAAAAGAATTCAAGAAATGGGGCCGGGGAGTTAGCTCAGTGGTTCCGGCGCCTGTCTCGCAAGCGCAAGGACCCGGGTTCAATTCCCCGGTAACCACATAACAATACTGGGTGTGGAGACTCACACCCAGCAGCAACCAGTACCACATACCACAGTGCCGGGTGTGGTGGCTCACGCCTGTAATCCCAGCACTCGGGAGGCAGAGGCAGGAGGATTGCTGTGATGTGAGTTTGAGGCTGAGCTCAGGGCCAGCCTGAACCACAAAGCGAGACCCTGTCTCCAAAAACCTAAAAAAAAAAAAAAAAAAGAATTCAAGAAATGTTTGTTAAAGGCCCACTAAGGCACCCCCCCCAAGTCTCTAGTAGCTCCCTATCCAGTTCACTTTCCAACTGATTGTTACCCTAGAGCACAAATCTAGTCATGTCACTTTCTATAAGGCAAGCTCTTACGTACCGTGTGAAGTCTTTCATCATGTGGCCCCCAAACTTCCTGTTAGCCTCATCTATTACTACTTTTAATTTCATCACCTAACACTTTACCATTCCAAGCTTCTGTTTATTCCTGACCCACGTCCTGCCTTTTCATTGATATTTGAGTACCTGACTTGCCATTTCATGCAGTCTCAGTGGTTCATTCACAGGAAATCCTTCCAAAGAAGCATTTGCAGAGCATCCTACTGAAAAGGAGTTTGGTTTTCTCTTCATCATTCCAGCTTCCTAAGACACTGCTTAAATGCCTCCTTCATGGCATTTCAAGGTTTATATTATTTATGTAAACCTCACTAGATAAGAAAATATCAATATTCAAAATGAATACATTCTGAAACTTTCATAAATTTAATACACTTTTTAGACCACTTCTATCCTATAGCCATTACCAGTACATGCATTTATTCTGCATATGAAAAAATTGCTCTTATAACAAAACTAAGTAAATATATATAATATCACCTTCTGAGAGTTACCACTCGCTAGGTAAACAACAGAAAACAACACAGCTCACTGAAAATTGAATGATGAGCCAAGTCCATTTACCAGCTCAAAGGATAGCACAGTCAGCACAACATATGATCAGAAACTGAGGTAACTCTGTAAGTTGCTAAAAACTTATTAAAGTAAAAGAGGCATCGTCATTAATCCCCTCAAAGTATTCCTTCTTCCTTTGAAGCATTTATCCCATCATTCTTGCACTTTCTGAAGCAGTTCAGGAAGTCCTCTTTTGTGAGTGTCTTTAGTTGGGCTCTCATGGCTGCCTCGACATCCTAAATCAATTCAAAACATTTACCTTACCAGGTAAGGTAAATTTACCAGGGTCATTTTGACATTTTCCAGGGTCATTCTGATTTTGAGCAAGAACCTAAAGTTTCACGCTACCAGATCCATGAACAGGGGTGATGAAGACACAGTTTAATGAGTTTCCAAGCCTTCTTTTCCACTGGACGGCACTCAGCAGCATCAAAAATGAAGCTTTTCCCAGGTTTTTCATCCATATTACTACATAACATAATATTTCACAGAACCATGTGCGATCTAAATAGACAAAATAATTTATAATACTTCATTAGTAAAGACTTGCCATGTGTTACATGTTATAAAGCCCTGGACAAAAAGCTAAAAAATTGTTTTTGTTTATATGAACATTTAAGAGTTATGTATCTTCCTACTGAACCCAAGAGTTTAAAAAAAACTTTCATCCATAAAGATGCAGAAATATGCAAGATTTTTTAAAAATACCCCCGTCATAAAATACATTAATTCAACATCCTGCAAGTTTGATATTAATGTAGTCAACATATAACACAAAAGTACACACCTTCAGAATATAAAAACAGTATTTCCCATAAATCCATAAAATGATGTCACGGGCCTTAATAACAGAAGAGCATTCTTTTAGGGTTTACTGCAGGCCCACTGCCAGGCTTCAGGGCAACTGCAACATGTGTACATATGCATTTTCTTTACCAAAAAGCAAAATTAATAGATCTTTAACCCAGAACATGGACACATATTATGATATCAAGTGGTACGCAAAACAACTTGGATAAAAAAGCCTTAATGTCAACAGAAGTTCTTGGCAAACTTTAAAATTTAAACTGGAATGATTAACCCCAAACACAATCTAACTGGATCTTGAACCAGAAATATTGTGCTGCTTCTAAGACAATTCAGGATCTCAGAGTTAAGGCAATAGTGTATTCCTTCTGAACTTTCTAGGACTCACGCCATCAAAAAGTACACACAGTAAAGACCAGAGCCTCAGCTTCTATCAGCAACTCATAAATGCTATACCTCCATTGGAACATTTTGCACGTTTGTATTGTGATGTCAGCTTGCTTGCTTCCCAAAACCTGCCTGAACATCTGTATTCAAGGGATCCCAGATAATTAGTATTAGTCGCCTTTGAATCACAAGCACTCTGACATACAAGAGACTCACAGAAATAAACGAAGGAACCCAAACAGTCTTCCATGGAACTGAGCATCTGTGCTCCATAAGGGTACTGCACTTTCCTTTTAAGCCCTAATTCATTTAATTAACATATGTGTCAATCTTCTATTGCTAAAAAATAATAAAACTATATTACATTTATACAATATTTCAATTTACAAAGCACCTCTGTGTATATCATCAAATTTGAGCTTCATAGATTTCCTTTAGACAGAAGTTTTAAAAATCATCTCTTTTCCCTCTGTAATGAGACTGAGGAAGGTTAAGGGATTTATAAAAGATCTCACCAGCAAGTAAAACAGCTTGACTCAAACATCTTTAGTCCCTCTACAAGTATTCTTTCCACCTTAAGAAAAGTGGCAACATCTATCTCAGTGACTACAGCTTTGTTAGTAACACTAATTCTGTGGTCCAAACTACTTTGATTATCTCATTTGATCCTCTTAACACTGTATAGCAGAATCACAGCCATCTACAGAGCAAGAAAGGGTAAAGCAGACTTGTGGGCTCAGTGTAACACTCAGAACTCAAGTCCAAAATCTTAACTAATGCCAATGTGCCCAAATAATACCAGAAATCTATTTGCTAAGTTTTCTTGATTAAATCAAAAGGTGCCAGACAATTACAAATGCCTCTGTCTTGCTCAATGTCCAAATCCAAACAAGTTACCAAAATATTCTATAACTCAGTAATCTGCAATAACAAGCAGGTAAGTTATCTATTTCACAAAGTTTTTTTGAGGATTCAATTAATATTTACAGTGCACTTAAAAACTGTTCAGGGGCTGGGGATTTAGCTCAAGTGGTATCGTGCATAGGCACCCAAGTTCGATTCCCAGTACTACCAAAAAAACCTCAGCACATTGGATGACACAAATGTTTGCTAAGTAACAAAACACACAATTTCTTACACATTACATCATGCTGAGGCAGCTTAATTCTTTTGCACTTGTTTCTCCAATTAAAAAAAAAAAGACCTCTAATAATATGCCACTGTGGAAGAAATGCTATTTGTAAATTCCTGTCTGGTGACTCCATGTTTTATTTCACTTAACATCTTACAGGCACAGGTCAGAGATTTTCCCTTTAAGTGCTAATGTTTTCAAATCTAGAATCTACAACAACCAAGATGATTTTGAACCGGGGTGATTCAACTAAAATCCTGAAGAAGAGAAGTCCAATTCTAAAGTCACAAAACCCAACAGTAACACAAATCTGTGTCTGGTGGTCACCTAATAACTAAGAATTAGTCATTAGACCATAAAAGGTTCCTTACCAAATGTGCTAAGTGTTTGAATTTGAATTTTCTGTATTTGAAACCCATTACTTTACTCTTCACCTTTTGTGAGAATTCAAAACTTAACAGGAGAACACTGACCCCAGTAAAACAATGTCCTGCTACCTCAAATCAGAGATGCTTGAATTTATAGTCTCATAATCAAGAATTATCAGTACATGACTGATTACACACAGAAGCTCCTTTACCAGTCAACCAAAGAACACCTCACGGTAGCACTGGCAGAGGCTACTGATTTCAATGTGCAATTTAACCTTCCTTTTTCTCCATTCAAAAGGGAAGCCACATGCGTTTCATGGGAACACGCAGGGTAGTGCTAGAATTTCTCCAAAAGGAATTTCTTCAGCATAAGTAAGCAGCTGAGGGCCGGGGAGTTAGCTCAGTGGTTCCAGCGCCTGTCTTGCAAGCACAAGGACCCGGGTTCGATCCCCTGGTCACCACATACAACACTGGGTGTGGAAACTCACGCCCAGCAGCAACCAGTACCACATACCACAGTTCTGGGCGTGGTGGCTCACACCTGTAATCCCAGCACTCGGGAGGCAGAGGCAGGAGGATTGCTGTGATGTGAGTTGGAGGCTGAGCTCAGGGCCAGCCTGAACTACAAAGCAAGACCCTGTCTCAAAAAAAAAAAATAGTAAGCAGCTGAGTTTTCTACCCAAGACAAACTTTTCAGAGTAAAAATCTGAAAAATGGGAATCACATTAAAAATGCTTTTTTTTTTAACATGTAAGGATAAACAGCAATATTTTATACAATAGCACCGCTCTTTCCCACCTTAGTCACTCTGAGGTGATAAAAAAAAAAAAATCCATGGATATATCAGAATTCCTGATAAATCCATGAGTTGCTATGCTAAAATAGTGACATAAGAAATTAAG
>PVIR01015219.1:15052-38953 GCA_004026965.1 Petromus typicus
TACTGGGTGTGGAGACCCCACACCCAGCAGCAACCAGTACCACATACCACAGTGCCGGGCGTGGTGGCTCACGCCTGTAATCCCAGCACTCGGGAGGCAGAGGCAGGAGGATTGCTGTGATGTGAGTTGGAGGCTGAGCTCAGGGCCAGCCTGAACCACAAAAGCGAGACCCTGTCTCAAAAAAAAAAAAAAAAAAAAAGAAAAGAAGTGGTAAAAAAAACTAAAGATCATTTCCTCTCTCATTTCCCTCAACAAAACTAAAGTAGCTACTAAACCCATATTACTCCATGTCCTAGATTTTAACTCCTTATCTACCAATTTAAAAAAATCCGAGAAAAAGTGGCATTTTACATCAGTGAAAACATAATTATCTAGTTTAAAATGTGGCAATACCTCAACATGCCTATTTTCTATCTTAACATAGATTCAAACTTTATGCATAGAAAATAAAATTATACTCATCAAAGTTTTTGCACAGCAACTACAAAGTGAACAGATAATCTATAAAACGAAGAAAATCTTCACCAATTATTCTTCTGACAAATGATTAATATCTAGAATACACGAGAAACTCAAACATAACACCAAAGCCAAGGATGGTAACAAACACCTGTAATGCCAGCACTCGCACCCAGGAAGCTGAGGCAGAAGGATCCCCTACAGCTCAAGGCCAGCCTGGAATACACCGTGAGACCCTGTCTAAAAAAAAAATAAAAAAAAAAATTGAATGCCCCCATCAATAAATAAGCAAATGAACTGGCTAGGTACTTCTCAAAAAAATCATCATCAAGTGTATAAAAAAATGTTCAACATCTTCAGCTATTAGTGAAATACAAATTAAATCTACACTGAGATTCCATCTAACCCCAGTCAGAATAGCTATCATCAAGAGATGGGGGCAGGGTAGAGAAGGGAGGGAAAGAATGCGAATTAAGATGTGTTATGTTCATGCACCTACTCCACACAAGGAGTCTAAGCATTATGAGTTACAAACATACAAAAAAGAAAAGGAATATAATCAAGAGATAGATAAGAGGGGAGGAAGAGAAGGAATAAAAAAAGTATTAAAATGTATTATACACATATATTAATTTCCCACTAGGAATGTAAATATTATGTGCTACCAACATACTGATCTTAAAAAAGAATCTAAAAATAATAAATGTTACAGAGGATGCAAGATGGGGGAGAACAATCTTGCCATAGGGCTTGTGGAATTAGTGCACCCACTCTGGAAAAAAATATGGAGGTTCTTCAAAAAAACTAAAAAGAAAACTACCACAGTAATTTGACTATTATGATCCATCCACCTGTACCAAGCATTCGCAAACACCCAAAGGGATGAAATGTACAACATAGCATACTACAGGGATACTGTATGTGCACACCCATACACTGTAGCACAATTCACAAGAGCCAACGCATAGAATTAGCCTAGACGCCCATTAACAGTTGAATGGATAAAGGAAAAATGTATAATATACATGATGTAAAATTCAGCTGTACAGAAGAAAATTGTATCATTGTGCAAGAAAATTGAGGGCACTGGAAAACATCATGTCATGGAAAATAAGCCTTAAAAAGACAACTACCATGTTTTCCCTAACATGTGGAAATCTAACGAAGAAAATTAAAAATAAATAAATAAAAGTAAAATAAAAGTGGAAGGACAACTATCAAACAAGAGGAACAGAATAAACAGATGTAAGGGAGGGTAAAGATGGAATCTACGTGCTCAAAATATATGCATGTATAAAAAACTATGCTGCAATCCAGTATGTTATAAAATTAATAGCTACTAATAAAATATATATTTAAAGGGACTGCGGATGTAGCTCAGTGGCACAGCACCCGCCTAGCAAGCGTAATGCCCTTAGTTCAATTCCAGAAACCCTCTCCCTGCAAAAAAAAGAAAAGAAAAGAAAGCAATAAAATAACAGAGAATATGAAAAAAAAGTTTTAATTTGGAGTTAAGGAAAGACCTTTGGAAGGATGGCACTGACTCAGTTTTAGTGACAATGAAAAACAAAACTATTTTTCCTAAATATATCTCTCAAAAAGATCTATAAACCAGCAGGGGAACAAAGTTAACAATAAAAAAGTATGGGCAAGAGATATGAACAGGTCATTCTCAAAAACTTACCAATAAATATGTGGGAAAAAAATATTGAACAAAATTAAGAACTTCAAAATTTCCAGAGGTTTTTGTCCCCAAAAACTATTTACTTCACTTATACTCTTCACCCATAGATACAACTAGTATTGCCTACTACCTCCCACCTCAGTACTCAATGGAGAACATGTGTGTGTGCAGGTGTGTGTCTGTGTGTAGAATGGATGTGCCAGTGCAGCAGCATTCAGGCAGCACCGTTCTGTTACTTAGAACTGCATGTCTGTCGGCTGTACCCCAGCCATACTAGCTCTCTAAGAGACATCAAGTGAAATTTTTCCTCTGACTCAGCATCTAGAATTCACATTCAATATGCCAGATATACCCTTTTGTACTTGTGTACTTTAAAAAGTTCCTTTCCTCACATTAAAAATTAACAGTAATCTCTGAGATATTAACTGAGTCAATAAGGTAACTTCTATATATGGGATGCTAAACCTTTGGCATAAGATAAATAATTAAATTAAAATGGAAATAAATTAATGCAAACGGAATCTCTCTCAGTCCTAAAAATATCTGGAAATTTGTTTCCAGAGTTCACAAACTCCTTTTTGCTAACAGGAGCAGAATATTTCCTCTCTCCTCCCAACCATTCCGAGAGAGAGGGGAGAGAGAGAGAGAGATGGTGACAAATTCAAAGACAAAAATGAATGAATTCAAAGTAGTAGCAGATTCTATGATACAGACATCCAAAATCAGCACACAACAAAGATACCTGAACAGAGCAGTTTTCATTTTTATTTGAATACATACTAGAATAATAAGCTATGTGCAATGAGTTGTGGATGACATTTAAAAATTAAAATACTTCAATGAATACTGAATCTTTTCAATGCATATGTGGTTGAATAGAAATTTTTAAACATCTATTCTTTTTTTTAATCAAAATCTTTATTGTACATTACATACACACATCTTTGTACCAGCATAAGACAACTTTTTTTTTTTTTTTTTTTTTTTTTTTTTTTTTTTTTTTTTTAGCTTTTTTGAAACAGGGTCTCGCTTTGTAGTTCAGGCCAACCCTGAGCTCAGCCTCCAACTCACATCACAGTAATCCTCCTGCCTCTGCCTCCCAAGTGCTGGGATTACAGGCGTGAGTCACCACGCCCGGCACTGTGGTATGTATGTGGTGCTGGTTGCTGCTGGGGTGAGTCTCCACGACCAGTATTGTTAAGTGGTTAACCGAGGATTGAACCTGGGTCTTTGTGCTTGCAAGACAGGTGCCGGAACCACTGAGCTATATCCCCAGCCCCATAAGACACAACTTAATTCTCATAGCCCTACCCACCCTACCACCCCCCCATATACATAAAATTTGTTTCCTTTCTTTTTAGTTATAATCTCATTATTTTTCCCCCTTCACCCTATTACACTTTGAGTATTTTCTATTTCACAATATATAACATACAATTCTAGAACTCAGTTACATCTTTATTTTCTCATACCAGAGAAAAGATACGATATTTACCTACCTGTGACCTATTTATTTCACTTATGAGGATATCCTCAAGGTTTGTCCATTTAAGTATAAATGATTCAAACTTATCATTTTTTATGGCACAGTAATACTCCATTCTGTAGAAGAATCACAGCTTTTTTATCCAGTCTCCAGTTGATGGACATTTGGGTTGTTTCCAAGATGTAGCAATCACAAATTGGGCTGCTATAAACATGGGTGCACATGTGTCACTGTGATATGAGTCTTTTAATTCTTGTGTGTATATACCTAGCAGAGTGATGCCTGGGTCAAATGGGAGCTCCAATCCTAGCTTTTTGAGGAATCTCCAAACTGATCTCCACAGGGGTTGTACAAATCTACAGTCCCACCAACAGTGGAGAAGGGTTCCTTCTTCTCCGCAGCCTCGCCAACACCTGTTGCTGGCTAATTCTGAAATAGCAGCCGTTCTTTGTGGAGTGAGATGAAATCTCAATGTTGTTTTCATCTGCATCTCTCGAATGACTAATGATGTTGAGCATTTCTTCATATGCTTCTTAGCTGCTCTTACTTCTTCCTCTGAAAAATATCTGTTCATTTCAGATGCCCATTTTTGAATTGGGTCTTTAAATTTGGGTGGGCTGATTTTTTTTACCTCTTTATATATTCTTAACTTTTTTCCCAATTGGGCTGCAGATTTAGCTCAGTGGTTCTGGGGCCTGCCTTGCAAGTGCAAGGGCCAGGGTTGAATCCCCAGTAACCACATACAACAATGCTGGGCCTGGTGACTCACGTGTATCAGCAATCAGTACCACGTAAAACAGTGCTGGGCGTGATGACTCACGCTTGTAATCTTAGCACTCAGGAGACAGAGGCAGGAGGATTGCTGTGAGTTCAAGGCTGAGCCCAGGGACAGCCTGAACTGCAGAGGACTCTGTCTCAAAACAAAACAAAACAAAAAAATTGTTTTTCCCAATTAATTTAGTTTAATGATTTCTTTTCCAACTTTCCCTTTCAACAATTTTAACTTCAAAGTACTAGACAGACCAACACTGACTTTTTGGCATTGTACTTCTCCTCAGCCAAATGAATGTCAAAAGTTCTATCCTAAATCCCCCAAAGGGTAACATCACTGAAGAAATCTAACTTCCTCTGTACAATGAAAGTATCCACCTGTTCCATTAGAAGCACCCCCCTTATAATCTGTCACAGAGATGTGCAACCTCTCAAAAGTATCAAAGAAAGAAACTAGATAAACTTCAAAGTAACAGAGAAATCAGCAAATGTGTGAGGCACACAAATCTTTAAGTTTCATTTTAAATAATAAATATAAAGGCCATTCAAGCACAGTAACTTTATAAATTGATGTGTGGGAAAACTGGGCACATAGTTAAAATCCTGGATTCTGAGGCTATGTATTGCTTAGTGGCAGAGCACTTGCCTTGTACAAGTGAAGCCTGAGTTGGATTCCAACAAAAGAAACAAACAACAACAACAACAAAAACTGGGTGTTTTTCCTAATTCTGAAATTGACTTGATCAATGATCTCATATCACGTACTTTCCTTATCTATAAAAATACAGTACAGGGCCGGGGAGTTAGCTCAGTGGTTCCGGTGCCTGTCTTGCAAGTGCAAGGACCGGGGTTCAATCCTTGGTAACCACATACCATACTGGGTATAGAGACTCACGCCCAGCAGCAGCCAGCACCACATACCACAGTGCCGGGCGTGGTGGCTCACGCCTGTAATCCCAGCACCTAGGAGGCAGAGGCAGGAGGATTGCTGAGATGTGAGTTTGAGGCTGAGCTGAGGGCCAGCCTGAACCACAAAGCGAGACCTTGTCTCAAAAAATCTAAAAAAAAAAAAAAAATACAGTACAGATGTTGGGCTAAATGATCTACGTGGGATATAAAACTCAAAATAGAGCAAAGATTTCACTTTCTTTAAGTGTGTCTCCTCTTGGCTCAAGGCATCAGTAGAGAGAGAGAGACACCTCACCGTGAATTAAAATCAACTGAGCAGCACATTGTGTGTCTTTCTAAAAGTTACTACAGTAAACTTTATAAAATGATTATAAAGATAATTTATGTCAATTTAAGAATTTTACTTTAAAAAAAGGACTATTCAATTCACCCCAAATTTGCTGAATTCTACTTTGCTGAGTAAGACTGGCAAAGAGAGGGTAAATCAAATATTCTCTATTTTTTAATTTCAATCTCTATCAAAAAAAGTCTATTTGATTGCAATCCTCAGGCTGTCTTACGTATATTAAGTTCTTCCCCATAACAAGACTGGGTTCAACCCTTTAAAAACCCACACACAAGATCGGAGTTTAGCCTAGGGGCACCATGCCTACCTGGCAAGCACAAGGGGCCAAGTTCAATCCCTGTTAATGCCGGAAAATAAATTAATTAATTAATTAAAACCCACACACAGGTCTTAGAGAATTTAAAATAACTACAATTTTCAGACTCCTTAAAAAAAAATATTGTATGATGGAGCCTCAGAACGCTGGAAGATATCTTACGCTCATTCTACTCCAACTCTATTCTTCTACAGGAAATCAAAGCCAAAGATAGAAAAAATGAATATTCAGTATCATTATCAATATCATTCCCAATTCTCAGATTAGTTTCTTTAAAATACAGTGCATTTTCTTTCAATCAGAAGATAAAATAAAATGATTGAAAAACCTTTCTCAAAGCTCTATTTTTTGAAAAAAAAAATTGCACTCAACCACAAGATGTAGCTCCAACACTAAGGTACCACACAATGACAGCTCTCAAAATAAATGGATGGGAACAAAAAATAATTCCTGAGGAATACATAGTAAAGGCCAAAATTCAGATAATAATTAACTATGCAACGAAAACAAGTACAGATCATACTTTCTTTCACTATGCCTGAGATTTTAAAAGAAAGCTCCAACATTTGAACATATTATTAACTGAGGCAGGTATCTGAAAAGATTCATTCTTCGACAGATATTAGTCAGAAGAAATAGCAACAAATACAATTTCTTTCTGCTTGAAAAGAATGTGGAAAACAACAAGAAAAAAACTAATATCAAACTTCAGATTTCTACATAGATTTTTTATTCATTATTGAAACAGTTCAAAACTAAATTATCTTAAATTTTATTCAATTTTTCAACTAGATGTGGAAAATGAGATTATTTACTTTTACTCAAGCTCCATTTTAAAAGGATATGCCAAAAACTCTGATATTTGTTTGCCCTTGCTTAGGTACTGATATCTGCAAACTTACAAAGCATAAAAATAAAGAATTTCACCCAGGGCCTTCACATTGAGCTACAACGTCAGCCCCTTTTTAAATTCTGAGGCAGGGTCTTAATAGGTTGCCCAGAACAGGCTTGAAATTGTGATCCTCGTGCCTCAGCCTCCCTAGAGGGCTGGGATTACAGGTGCGCACTACCTCCAACTCGCCCAGTTTTTAATATGATATCTAGTTTACAAATACAGAGACCACTAGAGTGACACCTGAACAAGACACTTTATTCTATCATTACATATATTTTATGATTTTAAAAATCCGAAATATACAAATACAACAGGGAAAAAATTACTTCAGTACGGATATGGCATTATAGGGTGATTATGCTTTGCCACATTTAACAAAGAGAACAGTACACTAGGCCAACTCATCTTAACACAATAAAACTATTCTGTCTCTAAAATTAAATTATAATTCTTCATTAACCAGAAACTATTAATAAACTTGATAGAAAGTATAGTATCATACAGCTTGAAAAGTCTGTTTCAGTTAATCAATACCCTGAAGTTCTTTAATCAATTTATCATTAAAGTCTACTCTTTTCAGACCCTTGAGTTTCGATTTATCAAAACTTTCTAAATACTAGAACTGAAGTTGAATATAAATCCAGTCAGTCAGCTATACAGCCTTAGATTAGAGGTATTTAAGGCCTTAGATTAAAAGTATTTAATGTTTGAAAGGCTCCACATCACGAATCTTCTTTTAATTACACTATCTTTAAACCAAAATTTTAAAAAGGGGGGAAGTTGTTCTAGAAGCACCCAGGCTGCGTTTAAAATCCTTCATTACAACTGTCCTACCAAATGTGATTAAAGAGATGGAGTGGATTTTAGAAGGTGAGATTTTAAATAAAAAATAAAGGCTTTATTTTCCCTGTAAGTTTTAGATATTTTGATATCTTTCTCTTTTTCAATGTCAGGTGTCTTTAAAGGAATGGCTTTTCTATTGAGGATCTCTCCACTTTTACAATGTAACTAAACCTTTTTCTGTCCAGATAGACCAGCACATAACAAAATCATTAAATCTACAATGCTTCATTTGACAGATGTCTCGCTAAATTCATCTCAAAGTCGAGGTTAAGAGATGCCTTTGAGAAAACAGGACACTGCTAACTCTAAGGAAACTTAAAAATGCTCTCAAAGTCCACAAGTTCACTCAAGTGAAACAGAAGATATTAATAGTACACGGCACATCCAAAATCTCCTACCATGGGAGAAATGCCTCTGCATCTGTATGTGTGTTTAACACATCCCTGGGGACTCAAACAGGATGGAAGGCTGAATGAAGAGTTATGGCACAGACACCAGCTGCTTAACAAAATTCCACAAATGTAATTCCACCAATGTTCAACAAAAATGCCAAGTACTGTATGGTTACATCATATACGATGTTAGTGTTCGTTACACTGTTAAGGAAAGCTAAATTCAGGCTTTAGAGAAGGAACAGAATGGCAAACAACAAACATAGCTTACACAAAAAATAACCACCCTTCCTGGATTACTAATCATTTAAAATAATCAATTTAACAATCTCTGTCTTTTTTTTCCCCAGAGGTGGGTATGCAACCCAGGGCCTCACATCTCCTAAGCATGTGTTCAGCCACTGAGTTTCATATCCAGCCCCAATTTGACAACCTTACAGAGAGAAAAACACAAAATTGTCCATCTGAATGTTTACAGACTCATTTACACTTATCTCTTCTCAGTATTTTAATTAGTACAAACACACCATTTTAAGAATACATATGATGAAAATGTGTAAAGAACTTACTCTCCACTCTAGGACAACACATAAACTATACAAAAGGTAAAGAGCACAGTAATACAATAAAGCATTATCAATGTACAAGTAACTTGATTTTAAAATAAAAGATAAGTGATCTTTAATGATGGGTATTTTCAGTACTTGCCCTAAACAGGGCATCAAAAAAACTCACAGCCCCACTCTCAAGTTATCCACTTCTCAGCTGAAGTGTTAATTCATTGCTTCCCAATGAAGGTTTGCAGTTTAACAAAAGGACTAGCTTAAATACGAGATGGTAAGCAGCAAGGTTCTGAGTTAGATCCCCTTCCGGGACAGATGGCACCCCACCAAGAATAAAGAACTGTGTATGGCTAGGGGTGTGGCTCAGTGGTAAAGTGCTTGAATACTACGCATGAGGCCCTGCATTTAATTCCTTGTGTGAAAAAATAAATTATTTAAACTTTACTTCAGTTCAACTTAAACACATTAACACTGTGTGCAAATGAAATATTTAGAAATATTAATACTTTCTATATCATCTATTATTTGCTAGTCTTGGTTCTATACATTTTAAAGGTAGCATGAAATAGAATGACCCTCATTTTACAAGAAATAACACTCAGCATGAAAGATAATATCACTTCCTTGTGAACAAACATAGTATATTTTTTGAATGTTTCCAATCAAGTGAAAAATTCAAGTGTAAATGAAATTTGCCATCAATTCATGCCACACAGAATACCCCGGCTCCACTCCTGGCACTACCAAGGACTGAAGAAAACCACAAAAACCAGCAAAAGTCAAATCTCTCTGTGCATCAGTTGCTCCTTCTGTAAAGAGCACTCCCACCAACACCTCCCTAATAATGTTTCTGACAGGACAAATGAGATAATTTATGTGAAGCCTGTGGAAGACCTTTAAGATAAAATTCAGTGTTACAGATATTATTAATCCATAGTTATAAAACGCTGCATTTACTTTACATAAAAATATAAAGATAAAAATAAAACTATAAAAAAGTGAAATATAAAAACAACAACAAATTTAAACTCTTTGTATTTACCAGGCCTGTTCAAGCACACAAGAGGGTCACGTGTTCAAACCACATTACTCAATACTGCTGTAATTCTAGTAATAAGAATCTGCCTGTCAATATTACAGCTTAATCCCAACCCACCCCTTTTTGGTTTCCACGTAGGAAATCATGTAAGAATTGATCAGTCCCAGAAGAAAAAAGACAACTATATGAAAGGGTAAGAAGATTGTCTCCCAAGCAAACCCAAAGAGCTCCATGTAAAAACATCTTGTTCAAGGGTCACTAGGTACCGGGTGTGCTCATTCTGTCAACACTCTTTCTCATTATTGCAGTTTGAACTGAAATCGCTAGACAATACTAGATCTGAAAGGCGGTAGAGTCAAAGAATATAATTTAATACTGTGCTTGCTCAATGACACAGACTTCCCAGAGAATTCAAAACACAAGCGCATTCTTGTTTAGGAGTCCATAACTTATGTCAGGCAAGCTAAGGTCTTGAATTTTTTTAACCTAAAGTTATTCTTTCCAGCAAAATTTAAGATGTCTTATTGTAAAAGAAAACTAAATGTTAACATAATTAGCATACTTCAGACAAATAACTTCTTCAAATAAAACCATTTACATTTTATCATATTTTAAAACAGCTAGGAGACAACTACATGATAGGTACAATAAGAATTTTCATGCTTAAGTTTTCATTAACAACCCATAATTAGATAGCACTTCTACTTCATTAAAGACTTTTTCTTTTACCTAAATAAATATTTAATTATTTTAAACAATCACAAATGGCTTTTGAAGCCTTTAAAGAATAACCTGAGTCCAGGTGTAAATACTAACATATAATAGCAAGATGACCCTCCAGAGAATTAAAAGTTCTGTGCTGAACAAGAGTGTCTTTTAAAAGTAGCTGACCAGATAAACCAGACAAAAATAATAAGCTCAATTTAAATATAGGAAAATATTCAAAAGAGCTGAGAGGCAGCTTCCTTGTGATCCTTAGCTTCATTTACACATACACAAAAAGACATACAGCAATAAATTCAAAAATAAGTGACCAGTTGTACAAAAAATTTTAAAGCCAAATAAGGTAAAGAATTTTCCCACATCATTTTAAAAGGCATCAGCCAAAAAAAACCCCAAAACATTGATTACTGTCTTCTTAGAAAAGAATTAACTACCAAAGCAAAACACTCTCCTTTGGGGTGTCCAACTGGCACATGGATGTAACTTCGAAGAATTGCTTCAGCCTATACATAAAATTTTGGCAATGTTCTGCTGAGGACCACCTTAGAGTAAGGCCCTTTTTTTTCAAAACTTTATTCAAAACTTGCTTGCAGAAGTTCAAGTGGATTCATTATATTCTGTTCTATGGCACGAGTATCACCATAGAGACTTTGGTATATTGATTTAGGCTTAAAATAAGAAATTAAGACATCCAGTAACAAGCACCTTCCTTCTAGAACACCTAGATACTATGTGTGGCTTTCCCACTTTATTAGCTATGTTTACAAGCACATACAGAGACATGTATGTACTTATGCCATGCATACAAAAGTTCAGAGTAACAATTATTTTTTATAAACATTAAAAAAGATTAAAGCGATCACAGGAGAAATTTAAGATTTAATCAGAAAAAGGACTTTTCACTTTTACAATGAAATAAATTTTTCAAAAATACTGCTTATCTTGAGAAGGCAATCAAAGAGAATCAAAGATTTAAACTTCACAACTGTGACACCCAAAACCTTCCCATACACATTTATCAGGGTCAGCACATCTAATCATGAATAAGGGATGCAGAGCTCCTTCTAAATACGCTCAGAAAGTTTATTTTATGCATCTTGTTTTACATCTACTTCCCTCCATGTAGTTATAAGGACATTTCTTACTCCCCTGCTAATAAAATAGATAATTCTCCAAGTGTAAAAGCCAGGTTCCTAAAAAGTAACATTTTCAAATTATATGAGCCACAGACAGAGTAGTTGCTCCAATATTTTTTCTTTCTAAAAGGTCGACTATTTTGGAGGCCAAAAACTTAAAAGCTATCACTTAGCTGACATATTCTCTTCAGATACTGCAAATTCTATTGTATGGTGATTTGGTTTTCTTTGTAAAACAAGTATTTATCAGAAATAAGAATTATTAAGAATTTCAGAAAAACTTCAATAAAACTTAGAAGATTTCACCAGGGTTACTATATTTCAATGTGGGAGTAAAGATTTCTTCATTCAAAGTTTCTTCATTCAAAATTTCCTACTACTAAATAAGTTCAACCAAAAATATTAAATCTGAAAGAACTATAGATTAGAGGAGTTGCTAGTGTGATTTTTCCACCATCACCAACCATCTAAAACCTAAAGTTTGTAAACATTTAATTCTCCTGACTAAATTCTTCTACAGTAAATTAAGAAATTTCTTATGATTAAGAACTTAATTCTTCAAATCAGAAGAGGAAAAGAATGCAAACAATTTACAAAAAGCCCAAATCCAATAACCAGTAGTCTCTATCAACCTGTGAGGGCCAGCCAAAGTCTTCAGCCCAAAGAAAAACTTTAGTCACTCCTAGTCAGGAAATTGATCTGTGCTGAGAAAAGGACTGGAGAGGACTTTGGGTCACATCTGAAGAGTTAGCAAACACTTAAATTCTCATTGTGAACCCAACTGCAAGTCCTATGGCCACTGTCCGTCCTGACGAACCAAGCAAAACCATTTTTGATGTAAGATTCAGACTTGCAGAGGAAACCAAAATAAAGCAATAAAGTGTTGGGGGAAAAATACCACAAAAAACAAGATTTTACTTGTTGGATAGCTAATGACTCCGCGGAGAAGTATGGCAGAGTGGCACAAACAAGGACACCAGTTGACAAGGAACGAGCTCATGGTGGCAAAGACTGTACTTACAGTGTACAAATGGTAAAGTGCAAAGTCAAAGGTAGGGAGAGTGTTCTAGAACATTTCTGCTGCTCATTTGCGTCTCTTGCAATTATGCGCACGTGAGTTTTCACCTGAAATCCCAACCCGCCCGAAACTGAAACAAGTCCAAGCCGGAGCAGAGGCACTAAGAAAAGCACCGTTAGTGTTAAGGGTGCTCTTTCAGGAGCTTATATCTGCTTCCTGTGCTTCCTGGTGATTCAGCCACCTCCTCACCTTGCTCTCCTACCCCTGAGCCCTCGAGACTGACAGAAACTCGAAGATTTTCAGATTGCTGGATTTAGCACAGTACTTACACAGACTGTATGTGAAAGCGAACAAGAATATCAAAGGCACTGGGAACTGCATTTATTCGTGGGTTGAGCGTGTGAATCATTTCTCAGTCCCTGCCAGTGTTGGAACCCACATGTCAACGTGCACAGGGTTTTCTTACCTGCATAGAAGCGGATAAGGCAGCCAATCTCCGCGTCCATGCCTTCTTCCTGCACTCTCCACAGCTCCCCAAATCCTAGTTGGAAGAGGTAGTCATTTTGGATCTGCAATGGCTTCTCGCTTGCCTCCAGGCGCCGGGTGGTCTCTCCGTGGAGCTGCACGTATAGGGTGGGTGGCACAGGCCCCGTCTCCAAGGTCGCTCTGTTCCTCCCGGGGGTCGACGGGGGTCCCCCCAGGGCTGCCGCCACTGCCTTCTCCTGCCTAGGCCCCTCTCGATCCGCGCCAACGCGACTGTCGACGCCCCTCGAGGCTTTCAGCTGCGGCCCAGGCGGGGAGGCGGTCGGGGAGGGCGGCCGGGACTGCGCGGGGCGGCCAGAGCGGCGAGGCTGGCCGGCATTGGCCTCCAGCTCCTCCGACGACGAGGACCCGCTGCCGCAGCTGTAGGGGTCCAGCCGGTCCGACACGCTCTCGGCACTGGGGCTCAGGCTGAAGCTCTCGGTGTCAGAGGCCGCTCCGTCGAGACGCCGCGGGGCGTCAGGCTGGGAAGCAGCACCCACGGGGCGCAGCTCCCCCGGGCTGGGGTCCGAGGGCGCCAGGCCAACGCGGGGGACACCGGCCACCAGCGGCAGGTCAGCGGGGGGCGCGCGCAGAGGGGCCCCGACGGCACGAGGGTCCCGGCAATCGGGGGGCTCGAGCTGGGGTTCGGCGGCGGGCCCGGGGCCCTGGCCCAGCACCTTCACCACGCTGCCGCCTTTGTGACCCAGCTGCAAGAGGCGGGCGGCCACCTCGCCGGCGGTGGTGTCCAGCGTGCAAAGCACCGGGCGCAGGTACGTTGAGGCCATGTGGCGGTCGAAGACGTGCACGCAGCCCCGCTGGAGTTGGTGTCTCACCCAGTCCCGGTCCGACGGCTGCAGCTGCAGCAGCTGCCGGTGCTTCAGGAGCAGCGTCTTCCTGTCCAGGCTACGGGTGCAGAGCGACGCCGAGGCCGAGCAGGAGGCAGGGAGGCCAGTGGCGCCCGGACTGTGCGAGACGGCGGCAGCGGAGGACAACGACGACGAGGACGACGAGGAGGCGGCGGCGGCCGCGGACAAATTTCTCTTCAGCCGCCCTCTCCTTAGCAGGAGGGAGTTGGCGCCGCTGCCGGCCGCGGACACCGGGGCAGCCGTGCTGCCGGCGGGCTGAGGCGCCCCGCGCCGCCTCCTGCGCCCCGTACCCCCAGCCCTGCCCGGCAGCGGCCCCGGCGGCGCCTCGCTGGGGGCCTCTTCCCGCGCCCCGCCGCTCCCGCCGCTCGCGGCCGCCGGGGTCAGCGCGGGCTCCGGGCTCCGGCCGCCCCCGGCCGCCGCCGCCGCCGCCGGAGCTCGGTCCTCTCCGGAGCCTGGGTCCGGGAGTCGCTGCGCCGGGGCCGCGGCGGCGGGCTCCATTGCAGTGGGGCTCCGCGTTTCCCCCCCAGCTCCGAAGGAGAGAGCCGAGAGGGAGGAGGTAAGGCGAAGGTGGGAGACGGTGGCGGCGGCGGCGCGCGGAGAAGGGAGAAGCCAATGGCGTTCGGCGCGGCCGTTCCAGGGGATTATGTGGCAATTCGGAGCATTCCGTCGGTGTCTCGGTGTGCCATCCCGCGCGCCCGCCTCGCGGCCGCCGCCCCCCCACGCGCGCCCTGCCCGCCCGGGTCGCGGGCTCCCCAGCAGCAGGCCCCGCCCGCTCCCCCCGCCTCACCCCAGCGAGCCAGCCGCGAATCCCGCCTCATTGAATATTAATCACGCCGGGGAGTGGGAAGGCGGGGGACAGGCGGGAGCTCCGCTCAGGCCTCATGAATATGCATAGCTGGCAGGACGGCATTCCAGGGGGGAGCGGGAAGAGCCGGAAGGCGGTGGGAGGTGGGGCCTCAGGGTAAACAAACGTGACGCGTGCGTACGGGGGCGGGGCGGGCCGTTTCCCAGGAGATTCTTGACCAGGCTCGGGACGGGCGGGGGGAGCGCGGGTGCGCAATGCTCTCTGGGAGTTGTGGTACTCGTCAGGGCTGGAACATGCCCGAGGAAATCATGACGGACTACAAACCCCAGCGATCCTGAGTTCTTCTTTCCGCCCACCTCTGGGCAGCGGCCAGGGAGTATTGTGCCCTCTGCTGTTGAACTCTGTGGTGGGGGACGTTCTTAAATTTGTACCTGACTCGGCGGCTACTGCTGACCAGAGGACTTTTATTTTCCCTACTAATTGAAAATAAGGGCCCTACGGGGCTTTAAACCGTGTGGAAGCCGTGGGTCCTCCCTCCGTCTGTTGTGTGAGATACCAGTACCCTCAGCACCGCAAAATCGGTGGCATTCAGTGTGGGCTCCCTGGACATTTTTTCTTACCTTTTCAGTGCCCAGGAAGACAGGCAGTGTCTGGAATTCTAACTTTGATGATTGTTAAAGGTACTTGGTGGAAATGATTTAACCCTGAACCCACGCTGTCCCTCTCCTGTGAGGAAAAAAACAGAAAAGGAATTGGGGTCTCATTGTTTCCCGCTTATCTTGAAGTTAGAAGTAACTTAATGACACAGAAAACAGTGGAAGAACGTTACGTTAGAATGGAGACGCAAGGGGGGCTGCTTCTAAATGTTTTAACGTCTTCCCTGGGTTTTTCTTTTGGTATTCCGAAAAACTTATTTTTTTCTTTTTTACTACTACAATGTTTATGATCTGAAGAGGTTGCTTTCTTTCATTCGGTTAACGCAATGTTGGCTAAAGAAGAACAGTTTACTAAAAATTATTCAGTAAACATTTTAAGTTAATACCATTCTCCTTGATTGTTTTATAAGTGTGTATCTTCACATTTGAGACTTTTAAATAGTTGCAACTGCATACTCCTCATGGCCTACTTTAACTTCAGTAAAGTTTCTTACTTAACTTGGGGGCAAGGAAAGAGACAATAGATAAACTGGAACTTATAGCAAGGAAAGTTGTATGTAGATTAATTACACAACATTGAAGAAAAATAAATATTTTTCACTGATACTTGAAATTCCTGGTAATGACTATGTTTCTCTTTGAAAGTCTTACCCTTTGGGCTTCGTGAAGTCAATTTTTATCCCACTTAGATTAAATCAACCACAATGTGAAGTATTAGGAAAGTTACAAGTTCCCACAAGAGAAATACGTATTCAAGCCGATTAAACAAATAATTAGAAAAATACATACCAATCACTGTGTTACAGCAACTGAATAAGTCAAACATTATTCCTGCCTTCAGAGAGTTTATCGATTAGAAAGAACAAAATTCAACAAGAGAGAAGTACAGAAGGGGAAATAAAAGTTGCTAAGGAAACAGATATATAAAACAAAGGGAATTAACCCACTCTAGGAAGTCAGAGAATAGAGAACAAACTTCATATACAAAGTTCTAGAGGGAAAGAAAACGAATACTTATAGAAGGTTAAGTAGGAGAGATTGAGAATCATGTTGAGGATAAATTTCAGCTGCACTAATTCATAACAGCCTTGAAAGGCCCTGAACGCCATTAGTTCTAGAAGTGGAAAAAATACTATTTTATCTGAATGTGAGTAAAAGAAAAACATGTTAAATTTCAGCACTAAAAAATGCAAATATACACTTCTTTATCGTCAGTGGTTCCTTGATTGATTTCCTACAAAGCCTCTTTAATTTTTGCTGTATTGAGAAATGTGTATTAACTCCCATGTATCTACTTTCTAGAATCATATTTCTTTAGGTAATAATAAGCTGTAGGTAAATTTCTTGAAAGAAAAAATTATGTCACCACTAGCTGAATGTCCATTAAATCCTTTCTCAAAAATTATAGTACTGAGGGCCGGAGATATAGCTCAGTGGTTCCAGCACCTGTCTTGCAAGCGCAAGGGCCTAGGTTCAATCCCAGTAACCACATAACAATACTGGGCGTGGAGACTCACCCCAGCAGCAACCAGTACCACATATCACAGTGCCAGGCATGGTGGCTCACGCCTGTAATCCCAGCACTCAGGAGGCAGAGGTAGGACGATTGCTGTGATGTGAGTTGGAGGCTGAGCTCAGGGCCAGCCTGAACTACAAAGCGAGACCTGTCTCAAAAAAAAAAAAAATTATAGTACTAAATTTATCTACCTCTGATTCCTATCATCTAGCTTTATACAGCTAGCATGGCTCTATCTTTTCATCCGCTAAGAATTTTGCTTATTCTTAGGTATTTATAATCAAAACATATTCCAAAATTGTTTGAAGAAAAGACAGTGCTTGGAAAGGTTAGTATCCATAGTACTGAAATAGGGAGGGATTGGAGAGACCTATATGTACTCCTGGCAGATAGGACATTGCTTTTAGTAATACCTATAACAAATCGGCGGAGAGGGGATTGAGATGGATAATAAAGAGAGTTAAAGTATCTCCACATAAAGAAAGAGGAAATATATTCAAACCGTACCAAAAATGTGGGCGGGGTAGAGAATACAATTTTGCCAGATCTCAGGCATAGACTCTGTAATCTGAAAGATGACATACTCCATTACATTTAGGATAATGAAAATCAGAGTGGAAGGTACCAGCAGAAGGACAGAGGTCCAGAATGCAATCCTTCATGATGTTAACTACATAGGAACTGAGGAGAGAGGGGAGAGGGACGGAGAGGGAGAGAAGAGACCCTACAGACAGTCCTCTTAACATTAGATCAATTAGAAAGAACAAAATTCTTGTAGTTGAAATAAGTGCATAAAAGGCAATGAAACTTGCACTCAGAGCTCACTGTATCAGGAAATATCATGCGGACCATCTGTGCAAATCCATGCTATGCAGTTTTTCTGAATAAGAGAAGGAATTTGATAAAAAGCCAACGATTTTTTCAGCTACCCGTGAAGTAGCATCTTCTCCTACTTAAAAAGTGGAGTGGGGAATATGCCAGCATCCTAAAGCCACGTAAGCCCTCCACACAGTTCCAGACATACAGCCTAATACTGTGACGAACCATGATTTTCAAAGAATCACATTTTTGAATACTAAAAGATAATCCTGAAAAGAAACATCAGATGTAAAAGTTCTCAACCCGATACCAGCTGGTTAAAATATTTTCACAACTAAATTTAGAAAAACAGAACATAAATGTCAGTTTACTGCCACAGTTTACTCTCTGCTCTGTGATATATAACTGACATCCTGTGCTCTGCATCTAGGTTAATCCTGTTTGCATCCTTAGATCTAAGATAAAAGAAACCATCTTTGGAATTTTTTCTAATAGAAGCAGTTGGAATTTTAATAGAGGCCTGCGTTGATAGCGGGGATGGTTTCAATCTGAATTGTTAAGGGCTCAGCTGTGTCTAGAAATAAACTCAGAAAGATGCAATATACAATGTAATACATTTAGTTAGTACATTATAAACAAGGGATCTAATTATAGTTCCACATTTTTGTATCCCTTGAGCTACTAGTGGTTTACCATGCCTAAATTGCTTGCTGTTTACTCATTCTTTTTTACTACGAGGGACCCATTTAGCAAATTACTGCTCTAGTGCACTAAATGGGCCCCAGGTGGCCAAACTGAATTAATATGTTCCCTGTTCACTGGCAGGACGAAACCTTATGGTCTCTCTAAAGCTTCCCCCCCCCCAAAAAAAATGTACCATTTGAATCCTATCAAGAGCTTAGATTGGCACACTCTGTCACTTAAAGATAGGGCTCAATGACATTTCACACTGTAGTGTACCCTGTTAAATTCCACAATTCTGTATGTTTTTATTTCTTACATCCTGTCTCACTGACATAAGCAGATGTTCTGTATACCACAACACAAAGCTTTAGACAGAACTATTGGCCTTGTAGGCCCACCCCCTCTCCTATCAATATAAATTACCTGGAGCACTTATTGCTCAAATATTTATAGAATTTTTATGTGCAGATATCATTCACCCTAAATAAATGGTATAACTAAAATATTTGCTCTGATGAAGCTTATGTATAGGCATCACCTTTTGGTTTAAAAACCCTTCACCTAAAATCAACCTAGTCTCTTCTTTTGCCTTGATTTAAAAAGACTGAATATATGAAAATGTAGATATGTAAATTATACATAAATATTTTTCTAAAATATTTCTTCTCTTACAAATGAGTTCATCATACAATTGCTTTAAATACTCTGATAATATTAATACATTAGTTTTTCAAATTGATATACATGCAGCTTTTCAAAACATGTTTTGGATTCTAAACTGTTTCAAGAACTAAATATCTCTTTCCACCACGATTCTCATTTAATAAAATTCCTTCCCATAGTATCCCAAAGCCTTTCTTCTGCTTCTTCCAGGATTGAAAGCAATATATATATTTTTCCAGGTCACAGTGCCACATACTTCTAATCATTTATTCCCTGAAGAAGCAGCCTGGGTACCCTCTTTTTTGCCCATAGGGAGAGATTATGGATAGGAGACACCATCAGTCCTTAGGCATCTTGCCCTTCTCCCTCTACCTTCTGCCACATCTAGTGGACCAGAGCCCTCAACATATTTCCAAGGGCTGCCGTAACATGGGGGCTCAAAATAATAGAATTATATTCCTTCACAGTTCTGGAGACCAAACATACAAAATCAAGATGTTGGCTTGTCCACTTTCTTTTCCTCTTTTTTTTTTCAGTACCTGCAATCATACTCAGAACCTTGCACTTGCCAGACAGGTGCAGTGCCACTGAGCTAGATCCCCGGCTCTGGCCCATTTTCTCTCAGGTCTCTCAGTGTGAATACTGCCATTGTTCCCAAAGCCCAGTCTCTTCCCCCCCTCCCCTTACACTCTTTCATTTCCCCTAATTGGTTTGTGTTATTTACTTCCTATTCTTTCATTTCAGTTTTACTACTAAATTGAATCCCTAAAAACATATAGATTAGTTTGTCTTGTTCTTGGACTTGATAGAGACAGAATATCGTAAATAAATGAATTTCCTGTCTTATCCTGATAAACTCACTGTAAGTGGAAAACCTAAGCCAAAAAGACTTTTAATACACCAGGCCTAGCAAATACCCTAACTCAGCAACACTGTAGCGAGTTAGTGGTTTGCCCTGGTGGTCCTCTGGCTGACTGGAACCTGAGGATGCCTGTCACTGCCCACTATCTCAAGAGAGTACTCTATGCAGAACTAGCCTGAGAAAAGGTCCAAGTTTCGAATTCCAAGTGCATGTATAGTACAACACTTTTGTACCATTGTAAAACACAAAACTTCCAAGACAAACCATGATCAATTGGAGTTTGTCTCCAATTCTGTTGTCTGGCTTTCACCCAATATGCTTTTTAAGATTCATTCATATTGTTTGGCACTGTATTCATTTATTCAGTTTTGTTGCCACAGTAGTATTTCAAGGTAGGCCTATGCTACTATTTCCTATCTGTTCCATAGTTGCTGGGCTTGAGTTGGTTCCAAGTTTAGACATTAAGAGCAACTGCTGCCATGTCTGCTGGCGCCCATGTCCTCCCTGGCACAAATGACTTAGCTTCGTGAGCTGACCTTCTTCAGGGCTAATGAGATTTATAGCTACTCATGACCATACGTGGAAAACTGATAAGACCGTCCAGCTTGGCGATCAGAAGCTGTGCATTTTGTTGTTATGGACTGGTTCCTATTCACAACACATTTGTATTTCAGGAGACTAAAATCGCAACAGTTTTCTTAAATGTCAAGTAAACCTGCTGTTGTTCTAAATGAATTGAATTCTTTAAAATTGCAAGAATCAGTCTTAAAAGTCTTTTCGTTTCAAACAAATAACATCTAAATGTGAAAGTCTCTGTTTTGTGACTCACAAAAACATTTGCCAGTATTCCGAATTACAGAGTTTTGTTTTTTTAAGTCAGAACCAGAAATTTCTTTGAACCAAAAAAGATATTTGGGACATTAGCCCATCAACCCTTCCAGTTCAGAGATGAGTACATGAAAGCTCATTCAGAGTCAGATGTCTTCCCAAAGTTAGCTGGTTAGTATAATTCTTCTAACTTACAACCTTGAAACTTATGACATTTTCCAAACACATTGTGTAATGCTGCTTTTCAAAGTATGGCATGCGTAAGAGGCTGCAATTGCCATTCTGCCATTGTCACCATTGTTCAATCCACTATACTGATGTAGCTACTGCAGTCTGAGCCTCTCTGCTTGATTTTTCTGGCATCTCATTTTTACAACAGAGATATGGCAGAGATATGGCAAGATCACACTTATGAATGTGGCAATGGTGTAGCGGTCATGTTTCATAATATTTTGATACATATTGCAACAGATGGTTGTAAATTGTTAAATTCTTGAAAGTCACACTCTCCATTCACCATAACCATCTGTTACTGGCTATAGAATGATAGCGTACTAGAAACAGCTACTCTGGAAATTCTAGTGCTCTGATTCCCAAAGGCCACTCTGAGAGCTGGTACTGGTCTAGGATGGCTTTTTCTTTTCAATCCGTAGAACAGGAGAAAGCAAAACATAAGACAAGGAGTTTGTTTAATGTGAAAGGACATCCTTTAATGCTGATAGTTGTCATTTTTACCTATGCTATGTTAATGTCTAATGTCATATTATTTATATTTTAAAACATTTTGGGCATTTCTAGGGGGCAATGATTGTGATGATTTTGTTTACCAATATATACTGAACTTAGTTCCTAATATAGTGCTTGGCTAGAATCAGTAAATATTTGAATGAATTAGTAAAAAGTTAGTAAGCCTAGTTTAATTACCAATTGTGTGGGTAAATGGGTAGATTTTTTACTCATCTGTATATACAGTCTACAAGTTTGGCGTGTTTTGTACTTAATATACTGTGTTGAAAAGTTGGGTCACCTCTACCTGTAACCTTAGGAAACAGGGTGTCTGCAGATGCAATCAAGTTAGGATGAGGTCATGCCGGATCGCAGTGGCTCTGATCCAGTGACTGATTGCCTTATAAGGAGAAAACAATTTGGGCATCATTCGCAGGAGAAGGCCACGTGACAGCCGAAACCAGAAGGCGGTGATCAGAGTTGTATAGCTACAAGCCAAGCAAAAGCTGGAAAAGGCAAGGGAGGATTCCACACTGAGAGACTGGAGAGAAAATGAGGTCTGTGTTTACTTAAAAATGGTTTGTATCCTTGTGTTTTATAGGTGTGTCAGTTTGGTTCTATTTCACAGCAAAGATAGTTTTAAAAATCAACTAAGGTAGTTGCAAAGGTGGTTTAACAGAAGGTAGCTGAATCTTTTGTACATGCTCAGGGGTTTAAAATTGTTTCCTATAATTTGTTTACTCAGTTTTATTCATAATGTAAGATAGTGATCAATACATTATAAATTTAAGAGAGAACTTTAGAAATTAATTGTAAGAGCAATCCATTTTTTACATCAGGTTATCTTTTTGTTTTGGTTTGGTTTAGTTTGATTTGATTTGATTTCTGGTTTTTTATTGAGACAACACCAAGTGCAAGGTCCTGAGTGCAATCCTGGGCAGCACACACCACAGTGCCAGGCGTGGTGGCTCATGCCTGTAATGCCAGCACTCAAGAGTCAGAGGCAGAAGAATCATACTGAGTTCAAGGCTTGCCTGGGGTACATAGTGAGTTTAGGGCCAGCCTGAACTACAAAGCAAGACACGGTCTCAAAAAACAAACAAACAAACAAACAAACAAACAAAAACAAAACAAACTAAAATAAAAAACTCCATAAATGTAATTTTTATTTACTTATTTTTGTGGTACTCGGGTTGAAACTAGGGCCTTATACTGCCAGGCAAACACTATACCACCGAACTATACCGTCAGCTCTTAATTTTAAATTTTTAAATAAAAATGCATTTTGGGGAGAGCTATAATTCATTTAAACACCCCATAATGATGAATTGCTCGTCAGGCAGGTCATCAATATTGTTATCCCATTTTCTGGATTCTACTTATGAAAATAAAAATAAGATTATTGCCAGTTTTGCTACCTTCATCTTTCTTTGTGGTTCAAATCACAGGGTAGCAACGTATAAATTAGGTAGTGTCTGACACCTTTTCTAGGTGAGCTCATGAAGAAGTCAGAACTAGGAGAGGTTTACCAGGTGCCTGTAACATGGCAGGCCAGGGGAGCCAGACACAGCGAATAAAAACACAGGGCACCTTGTTTTTAGGATACTTGAACATACTTATATAAAAAAATGATTTGCTATTTGAGATTTGCATTTAACTGTCTGTCCTTTGTTTTATCTGGCAACACCATGCAGGACACTGCCAGGGCTAGCAGTTATATTTTCTAATTCAATCCTTTTAAGCCTTCTGAGAGTTACATGTAGTTCCTGTTTAAAGAGCTCCAAAGGGTGCAAACTTTTCGAAGGTCACATAGCTAGAATGGAGCAAAGCGATGTCAGAAACCCACGTCCAAGATTAGATCTCCAAATGTAACCTCCTCCATACTTGCATAATATGGACCAAATTATCCTTCAGAGAAAAGGGTATTTGGGGCTTTTATTTGTTGTTATTGTTTGTGTTTAAAAATTATTCATCATTCCTTTGTACTGATATGTGCAAAGTGAGTACAAAAAAAAAAAAAAAAAATACTAGACCCAACTGCAAGGCCAAGCTACCAACAAAACAACCTTTCAACCCTCCCTTTGGGAATCAGAAGACTCTTCAGTGTCACTCAGATGACAGCCGTGTTAGAGTTTTATTTCAGTCATTGCTAAGCACCTCAGATAAATGTTTCAAGTTCGAGTTGTATGGCTTTTGTTCCTCTCCCTCTCCTCCCCTCCCCCTGCCCTTCTCACCTCCAACCTACCCAGGTTAAAATAAGTAAACAGTGCAAGGGGCAAAGGGCAAATCTTCCAGAACAGGTCCTTGTGCTGTGTGAGAGGAAACACAATCAAAGCTGTGTAAGGCGTCCTTGCATCCAGCAGGACCCCAGTCT
>PVIR01015220.1:0-13249 GCA_004026965.1 Petromus typicus
TTTGTGGTTCAGGCTGGCCCTGAGCTCAGCCTCAAACTCACATCACAATCCTCCTGCCTCTGCCTCCCGAGTGCTGGGATTACAGGCGTGAGCCACCACGCCCGGCACTGTGGTATGTGGTACTGGTTGCTGCTGGGTGTGGGTCTCCACACCCAGTATTGTTATGTGGTTACCTGGGGATTGAACCCAGGTCCTTGCGCTTGCAAGACAGGCGCCGGAACCACTGAGCTAACTCCCCGGCCCTTAAAGACTTTTTTTTGGCTCATCCTAAAATCATGAAGGGAAGACCCGAAGCAGGCACTACAGTGCTGTGTAATCCTCCAGAGCCACTTTTTCTTTTTCACTTTACCACTTCAGTCTACAAATCAGCGTATCTGGTTTTCATGTCATATTATAAAAATATAAATTTTACATATGAATCTAGTTCCCTCCTTTTTAAGATGTAATGCCATTGTCTTAATGTTTTCAAATCCTTACACAGACATTTAATTCTTTATAATGGCTATTTTATTTTATTGTATTCATATAAATAATTTATTGGTAAACATTGAGATTTGTGTTTCATTTCATAACATCAAACAACCTTTTGTCTAGTATTTTTGTTTTAAGCATGAACAGGATAAATTCTTAGAAATCATAGAGCCAAAGATGGAGTTGTTTTCATTTTTATAGTTCTTGCTGAGTTGCCCTCTATAGATACTTTACAGTATCCCCTTCGTTAGGAAAGAGTACATAGCTCTCTTACTCACGCTGTCACGACAGTGTCACCAAACTGTAGCTGACAGTGTCTTACTTTGCTTGAGTGAGTATCTTTCCGTAGATGTAAAGTCCAGGTTACTTTCTCAGTCTTGTTAGTATGTCTGTTCCTGCCCTCAGTGCTCTGTGTTTCTCATGAAGTTATTTTATCAGAGCCTCCCGCATTGTTAGGGTTAGAAAGGAGTTCTTATATCAGCAAGGGCATACTGTTTCTCTTTAACTTCTTAATATATTATCTTAATTTTATAATCTTTTTCATTTATATTTTTATGTAAAGCGAGAGAATACTTGTTTGTTTCAACCTGCCACCCAGTCATATTGATTCTACTTTTTAAATAAAACTTTTACCCATTCAGAATAACAGGTCCACACAGTACTACAGTAAGTTCCAGTAACTATGTTCATTTAAGCTTCAGTGTAATGTTTTATTTTATAAAATATTGATCTCAGTAACTATGTATTCATATAAGGGAATTATTTTCTCAAAGTTACGATTTGTAAAAGTTCATTGTATTTCTGTTCATACTGGAAAGCTTCTCGTTATGTGTTTATAATATCACTTTTTCTCTTTTTTGCTTCTATTTTATACAGTTAAAAATGTTCATGTCTTGGTTCTGAATCTTGGTGTCTGTCTTACCCTACTGTTAGAGCAGTACATGTATTATTAAAAGTAAGCAGTGTTTCAGCTTTTCATGTGGGGCAAAACTTAGCAAACCATTCTTTTTAGTTATGGATCCTAATGGAGTCTTGTGGATTGCTTAGCCACTTGATTATAGTTCATTACATATTAAAACTTCTAACATGCATGTTGTGTATTAAAATATTCTCATTTTAACATTTTTGGAACAGTTGGTATTTTTATTTTTTAAATTTTTATAGATTTTTATTTATTTATTTATTTATTTATTTATTTATTTATTTATGGGTGATACTGAGGATTGAACTTGGGCCTTTGTGGTTGATGTAAGGGTGTTTTTTTATTGTTTTGGCCTTGCTGATCTCAGTGTCTTGTCTACTACACAAGTGCATATTCCTCAAGTACTGTTAACACTACGGTGTACCCTGCCCCTATCTTCTTATGTTTATAAAATCGAGTTAACTATTCTAACTTGTGTATCTGTATCTGTCTTTTGTGTATTTGTGTTTTCTCATTTTTAATAGTTTGCTAGATTTGCTTAACATAAAGGTATTTTCTTCACCCTACCCATATTTGGAAATGTGTGTGAACAGTTGAGATCACTTAGGAATATAACTGCCATTAATGGGCAACTACATTGGGTTACCAAGTATAATAGAATACTAAGTGTAGTATAATACTAATAGAATAGTAAATATAATATTATAATAGCTGATGAATACTAATTATATTGGGGGAGTAGGTTTCCTTTCTAAAATAGACAAAATTATTTGTCTACTATTTTATTGGTTTAAGATTTATTGTTACTAGTTGAGCATGGGTGACACATGCCTGTAATCCCAGCATCTTGGGAGGCAGAGGCAGGAGAATCTTCGTGAGTTTGAGGCCAGCCTTAGCTACATAGTGAGTCAAGAGCAGCTTGAACTACATAGTGAGACCCTGTCTCAGAAAAAACCCAAACAAGTAAAAAAACAAGAAGATTTATTGCTTGTCTCTAGTTGGGTGCTTAAAATTTCCATTAAGCATTATTTTTGTTGTAGTTTGATATTGTATGTTTTTATTTTTCAAGTCAGTCTACAGTTGAGGGTGTGGTTTCTTTAGTGACTAATATATTACATAGAAAAGAATTTTTAAATTTATAGATGTTTGGGGCCGGGGAGTTAGCTCAGTGTTTCCGGCGCCTGTCTTGCAAGCGCAAGGACCTGGGTTTGATTGCCGGTGACCACATACTATGCTGGGCATGGAGACTCACCCCAGCAGCAACCAGTACCGCATACCACAGTGCCGGGTGTGGTGGCTCACGCCTGTAATCCCAGCACTCGGGAGGCAGAGGCAGGAGGATTGCTGTGATGTGAGTTGGGGGCTGAGCTCAGGGCCAGCCTGAACCACAAAGCGAGACCCTGTCTCAAAAAAAAAAAAAAAAATTTATAGATGTTTGAATACTTGCTTATTTTTATCATGACTTTTCTTTTATTAATTTCTAATTTCATCTTAATTAGATACATTTTTTAGTCTTTTTTCTTTTAATTAGAGGCATGTCTGTTGTCCAAGTCTTTTGTCTGTTGAAGTAGTCTTTGGTTGTTTTTATTTTGTTTTGTTTTTATTCTTTGAGATAGGAATCACTATGCAGCCCAAGCTGGCTTTTAACTTGTGGTAGTCTTCCTGTCTCAGCCTTCCAGTGGAATTATTGTATAATATTTACTTATTATGAGTTAGTATGATTTTTATAGGAACATTTGAAAACAAATGATCAGCTTCTTTTTTCTTTTGGCATTTGTTGTTGAACCCAAGTGCACTGAACTACATCTCCAGTATGTATGTATATATGTATGTGTTTAGACACAAGATCTCACTAAACCATTTAAGCTAAGCTGTGTGGGCTAGGCTTGAATTTTTAATCCTCCTGCCTTACCCTTCTAGATTTATGGAATTATAGGTGTGTGCCATCACACCTGGCCTTGTTTAAGTTCTTTGTTTTTTAATTCAGATCTTTATTGGTACATTATGTATACACATCATCATAGCATTCAACACTGAGAATTTATACCAGTATATGACATGACTTCTCATTTTCCCCTCCCCCCACCCACCCTACAACCCCACCCCATATAAACATAAGCTTTGTTTCCTTTTTTTATTACTATCTCGTTTTTTCCTTGTTATCTACCCCTACACCCCATTTCCTTTAAATATTTTCTATTCACAATATCTACTATATATACTAGAACTCATTTATATCTTCGTTTTCTCATACCAGAGACAAGATGTGCTATTTACACATTGGTGACCTGTAGTAAACAGGGTAAGGGAATGTAACTAGAACTTTTGCATTAAGTTTTAGTCTCCTGTGAGTTCATGGCACATGGTGAAATAATTAATAATTAGGCAGAAATGAGACTTAGAGAAAACTGAGCTTGGGTCTGATCCATGCTACTCTGGGCTGCCAGGACTCCAGTCCCCAGCCTACCACACCCTTTATTATCTACATTCCAAAATACCTGGAAAGGCAGGGCCACACCAACAATAGTCCTAGAGAAGTTATGTAGATGAGCATTCCTCGGGGCAAGGTGGATCTCAGCAATAGTCCTTGAGAAGGGGGAGATCTGTACAGTTCTGCCCTGAAGCATCACAGCATGTGGGACCTTTGAGTCCCTGTTGCTACCAGAGGTGAAGACAAGAGTCAAGTCCAAAGTCCAGTCTGCAGGCAGGAAGTCCTGGTCAGTTTTGACCTTGCAATTCCCAAACAGGGTGGTTCTCAACAGTGACCTATTTACCTCACTTATAAAGATGTCCTGAAGTGAAGGTACATCCATTTGAGTATGAACGGCTCAATCTTACCATTTTTTATGGCAGAATAATACTCCATTCTATAAAAGAACTGCATCTTCTTTATCCAGTCTTTAATTGATGGACATTTTTGGTTGTTTCTAAGATTTATCTGTCACAAACTGAGCTGTTATAAATATGGGTGCACATATGTCTCTGTGATATGAATCTTTTAATTCTTTTGTATATATACCTAGCAGAGGAATGGCTGGGTCAAATGGGACCTCTAATCCTAGTTTTCTGAAGAATTTCCACATTCTTTATTTTCATTTAGGGAGATTTGTACATACTAGTTAGACTGGCTTTTACTATTTGGAGTTCTTTTCAGTTATGCTCTTTTGAATTCAAATATGATCTTTTGAATTCTTTGAATAATAACTTTTTCCTGTTCATAGTTTTTGGTAACATACTGATTTCTTCTGGCATCTTAATACTATGCTGTCTGTATTGAGCACTCTTTTTATTCATGTCTTTGCTTTCTTTTTATGTTCGTTTCTTCCTTGGAAATTTAATGATTCAGGATTTGTAATGTATTTTGAGGTCTGGGGTCTGTACCCTTTTTTACTGAAGATTTAACCAAGGATCTTTCACCAATCCACATCCTAACCCATTCTGTTGGATACAAAATCTTGCTCTAAGCCACCCAGGCAAAACTGGAATTTGCCATTCTCTTGCCTCAGCTCCCACAATGCTGTTTTTTGGAGACAGGATCTCACTTTCTTGTTCAGGCTGGCCCAGAACTCACTATGTAGTCCAGGTTAGCCTTGAACTCACAGCAATCCTCCTGCTTCCCCCCACGCCCCAGTGCTGGAATTACATGCGTGAGCCACCATGCCTGGCATTATGGTGTGTGGTTATAGGCATGAATTCAGGACTTTGCACTTGCCTGAACCATTGAGCTAATCCCCGGCCCTATCTTGTAATCTTTTTTTTTTTTTTGAGACAGGGTCTCGCTTTGTAGTTCAGGCTGGCCCTGAGCTCAGCCTCAAACTCACAGCACAGCAATCCTCCTGCCTCTGCCTCCCGAGTGCTGGGATAACAGGCGTGAGCCACCACGCCCAGCACTGTGGTATGTGGTACTGGTTGCTGCTGGGCGTGAGTCTCCATGCCCAGTATGGTATGTGGATACCAGGGATGGAACCCAGGTCCTTGCGCTTGCAAGACAGGCGCAGGAACCACTGAGCTAACTCCCTGGCCCCCCTATCTTGTAATCTTTAATACTTTGGGCTGAATGGCTTCAAATCCTCCTGCCTCAGGCTTCTGAATGCTAAAATCAGAGGCTTCCACCACCACACCCATCTGGCATCCCTGTTTTATAATTGGTTTTTTTTTTTTTTTTTTTGAGACAGGGTCTGCTTTGTAGGTCAGGCTTGCCATGAGCTCAGCCTCAAACTCACATCACAGCAATCCTCCTGCCTCTGACTCCTGAGTGCTGGGATTACAGGTGTGAGCCACCATGTCCGGCACTATGGATTGTGCTACTGGTTGCTGCTGGGCATGAGTCTCCAGGTCTAGTATTGTATATGGTTACTGGGCAATCAAACCCAGGCCCTTGGGCTTGCAAGACAGGCACGTGAACCACTGAGCTAAATCCCCATTCCCCTGTCTTGTAATTCTGCTGTTCTATCCTCATACTGGTCACTTTTGCCCGTACTGTCACCTTCTAATCTTCTAGATTTCTGTTTTCTGGTTAAACTGGTCATTCATGTTTTATATCATTTTGTTTATTAGCTCAGGTAGCTTTTTAAGTTTCTTCTATAAGCTCCCCGATTGTTTTATTACCTTCATTATTGGAGTAGTTGTATCTTCATGGAGGACACCAAGCATCTCCTGTTATTCTTTTGTATAATTTGGCTTTGTGACTTCTACTTTCCTTTCTATTGATGCCCCATGGATTGGCTGTGGGGGAAGTGGGAGTATGGGGAGGCATTTTGTTGCTTGTCTTCTCATATTTCCATTGCTTTTTTGTTATTGTTGTTTATTTGTGTGTTTAGGTATTCAGCGCCATTTGGAGTGGAAAGACTTTGTTTCTAGTGTGGAGATATTCTCATATTTCCTTTTTTGTTTGTTTGTTTGTTTATTTGTGTATTTAGGTATGCAGCACCATTTGGAGTGGAAAGACTTTGTTTCTAATGTGGAGATTATTTTAATCTGCTATTCATTGATTCCTCAGGGCATGGTTGAATGTAATCCTTTACCCCTGTCCCAAGATCCAGTCATCTCTGTTAATAGGAGCAGGGAGGCTTACAGTGTAATTGGCTCAGCGTCCAGTTCTCTGGGCATGGACACAATATTGTTAGTGTCCCTGAGGTAATTCAGGACTATTGACATACAGAAGAAACAGCAACAGCTATGTGACCTCGCAATATTTAGTAGATTCTCAACAGTGATGTCATCCAGGACAAACTGGATATTGATATAAGAACCGGTAATGTATATATCACCCTTAAATGTATAAACCCTGGTGTTTCTGAGGTGTGTCCCCTCTTCAGAGGCCCCTCTGTTTACTGTAGGCTGTGGCAGTGGGCATGGAAATGTGTCCTTGCTCATGTTGGGGAACAGGAAAGGCAATCAAACCTCAGATCTGTAGTGGGTATAGGCAACAGGGTGAGGATTCCAGCGCTTGATGCTGGCAGGCACTTTCAGACGTGAGTGTTTCTGAGTACAGCTCCAGCTTTTCCACAAAGGATGGGGTCCGTGGCCCTCCCAGCCTGTGTTTGAAGTTCTCAGAGATCTTGTTCTAGCTCCTTCCCTGTCTGCAGCTGTCTCTTACCCAGTCACTGTGGGCGGATGACACTGGGAGCCCTGAGGTTGAAGTCTTTTTTTTTTGCTTGTTCTGAGTTCTAGGTTTAAATAATCAACTCTTTCCCTGATAGTGTCCATTTGAACATTTTTTGTTGATGTGGTGGATACCTGAGCTTATGTCCATCTCTGGCTTTTCCCTGCTGTGTGGAAGGAGTCCTCTCAGAGCTAAACCCATGTCATTGTGCTGGTCACAACAGCCATAGGACCTGGGGCTGTGTCTCCCTGCCTCTCCAAGCCTTGGGTGCTTATCTTACTTTTGGAGCACATAGGTTCCTTCTCAAACTGCAATAGCCGGGGAAAGATCTCAGATGGTCTCCTTATTTTCTCTGTGTTATGGGTGATCATTCCAGCATCTTTGTAGCTTATCATTTTTTCTGTCAATCTCTTCCTGATTCCTGGTGATCTGCTTCTGTTTTTTTCATCTAGTTATTTTATAGTTTCTAGATTCCAGGTCTTGGAGAGGTTGAATTTTGGTGCCCATCGCTACTCTGCCACTTCGTTTCTCTTTTCCTTCTACTTTTGAATCAGTGGAATAGATCAGTTCTAATGGCAGGACACACAAGGCTTTTACTGAAAATTTGAGCCCATAGAGATTATGTATTGATTCAGTGGACTTGTTGCATTTACAGCAGTTTTCCTGTGTCAGCTTGAAAATAACAATTTCTCATCCATTTTTTTTTAGGGTCTCTGTTTCACATTGTACCATGTAAATTTTTTTTTCTCTTATTATCAGTCTCTTTCTACCCTCTCCTCCAATACTGGAGATTGAACCTGGGGCCTTCACAATGAACTACATCCATTTTTACATATTTAAAAATATATATATTTTGAGACAGTTTCACTAAGTTGTCCAGATTGGGCTCAAACTATTTATCTTTTTGTTTGTTTTTGAGACAGGGTTTCGCTTTGTAGTTCAGACTGGCCCTGAGTTCACTAAGTAGCTCAGGTGAGCCTTGAACTCAGCAATTCTCCTGTCTCTGCCTCCTGAGTGCTGAGATTATAGGCATGAGCCACCACACCTGGCAGATTTGTGATCTTTACTGCCTTACCATCCCTGATGTTGGGATCATAGACCAGCACACCAGCATGACCATACTGTGCTTTGCTTCCTTGTCAAAGAACCTTTCAGGTGATTTATGTTTTCTGAGTAAATTCCAGTTGTGTCCTTGCCTTAATATTCTCTGAATTGTGTGTCCACACTGGAGAATGAATTCAGTCTCAATGAGTTACATCCTTTATTCTTCTACTTCCTGCTTGTTTACCTACCTTCCTCCCTGGGTCTTGGCTGAGGTGCTCAGGGTGTGCAACTGCAATCTTCCTGCCTCAGCTTCCCCAAATGCTGGTATTACAGACACATGACAGTTTGTGGTTGTGTTTTCTGAGTCCCTCATCGTCTGACCTTCTCAGTCTCTCTTCTTCAGACTATTTCATCCTAACTGTAATTAACATTTTCTTGCTTTTGACATTTTATTCTGCTTCAGTTGTTTGAAAATTTTCCCCTATTTTTATCCATATTCTCTTCACACCTCACTCTTTCAAGTTTTCTATCTGCTTAGGCCAGTTACCAAGGTTAGAAAATCTCTTTTATTTCACAGCAGACTAAAATCTTTTGTGCCGTAAGACTGCTTTTACTAAAACATCTCTTGAATTGCTTTCTAATAGTTTATACTTATTCAGTGCTTTGTCATGTGTGTGTATGATACTAAGAAATCAAGCTCTCAGGGATGCCCTGTCATGAACTCAACCCTTTTTAAATTTTCTTTTGAGGTATATTTTTTAAATACTTTTATACTTTATTTTGGGTAACTGAATTTCAAACATCTATTTTGAAGGTACTTTCATTATTTACATGAAATATTTCCCAGAATCTCATCAAGTTAAAAATGCTGTTAATCTACAAGTTGATAATATAGTTAAGTCTTTAATTTTGCTGTTAGAAAAAAAATTGTTTTAATCAGTATGTCCAGACTCTTTAGAGGGAAGTGGCCTTTGAGATTGCACATGTAAGTCAGGTCACTTTGGAGGGAACATCTTTTCTCTGAGAAGAGAATATCTGTGGGAATTTGGGGTACCTGCTGATAAACACATCAAAATTCAGGTCCTTCGTTCTTTTATTGTTGTTGTTTGGCCTTTTGAAACAGGGTTTCTCAGTGTACTCCAATCTGACCTTGAACTCTGTACTCCTCATGCTTCATCAGCTTATCCAATGCTAGAATTAAAAGCATGCACCACTATGCTCAGTCTCATATTCATATCCTTTGTCATTTTTAGATTCTTACAGACAGGAGCAGTTGTTTTTAAAGTTCGTGGGGTTTTTTTTTTGAGACAGGTCTCACTTTGTAGTTCAGGCTGGCCCTGAGCTCAGCCTCCAACTCATATCACAGCAATCCTCCTGCCTCTGCCTCCCGAGTGTTGGGATTACAGGCGTGAGCCACCATGCCCGGCACTGTGGTATGTGGTACTGGTTGCTGCTGGGTGTGAGTCTCCACACCCAGTATTGTATGTGGCTACCGGGGAATCGAACCCGGCCCTCGTGCTTGTAAGACAGGCGCCGGAACCACTGAGCCAAATCCCTGGCCCTAAAAGGTTCTTTTTATTATTGTTATTGTTGCTTATATGTTGCCAGTGATCAGATCCCAGGATGGGAACATAGTAGGCAACTGCACCTTCAGTGCAGATAACAGTCCTAACACGTGCTCGGAGGCTGCCTTGGCTTTGCTCACGATGCCGAGACTGCTCCCTCCAGGGTGTAGCTTTATCTTGGTTTCTCCTCTTTTACTCACTCAACATGTACTCCTTCCTTTTACTTTTTAAAAGTAAACTTTGTGACTATTTTTTCTCATTTTGCCCAATTCTTTGTTTGAGACAAGAAGAATCTGGGGTATGTGTATGCTTAGGATGTAGTCATGAAACATAAATGTGCACGTATACAAATGCACACAAATCATTTATTTTTATTGTGTTTTTTCTTTTCAATATAGGAAATGTATGAAGTTGCCAAGAAACTTTGTTCTTTTTGTGAAGGTCTTGTCCACGATGAACATCTTCAGCACCAAGGCTGGGCTGCAATCATGGCCAATCTGGAGGACTGTTCCAATTCATACCAAAAGCTACTTTTCAAGTTTGAAAGTATTTATTCAAATTATCTGCAATCAATAGAAGACATCAAGCTAAAACTTACTCAGTATGTTTACCATTAAGTAAACATTGTTTTTTAAAAAAGTGTCGAGTTTATAAGTAGTTTTAGTGACTGTATGTTTCTTATCATCTATATGTTGATGTAACATGTTTGTTTTTTGAGTCTTACTAAATTGCTTTCAGGGTTATAATTTTTATAGGTGCATGGATTTATAAATTTATAATTTATGGTGACTTTTGCTTTGTCCTATCTAAATCACTCATAGTACTTTTTGTTGAGTTGTGTTATGCAAAGGGCTCAAAATACTTAATTTGTTAGTTTATGAAACAAAGAATTTTTGCTCATATTATCTCTGTGTAATGAAGAAAAAACGAGATAGAAAAATACTGTGTTTAATAGAAATGTAAATGTTAGCAGACGGGCTGAGGAAGGAAATCCTGTTTCCTTCTCAGTGTGGCCTTCCTCACTGGGGTGGCGGTACACATCTATAGTCCTAGCACTAGAGGCTGAGGCTCAAGGCCAGCCTGGGCTGCATAGTGACTTTAAGGACAGCCTGAAGGACCCAGGGATTTAGTGCAGTGGTGCCACTGTCAGCCCTGTAAGTAAAAGATGGTAAGTTTGATCCCCGGAAAGAACAGCCTGAACTACACAGTAAGACCATCTCAATAAAACAGACCGAAAATGGGCACCATCCCGGAGTGCCTTTAATTAAGTCAGGAGTCACCCCCTTGTGTTCTGTCTTTTAGGTAGCTTTTCTGGTTCTTTTAGAGAAGCACATCTGATACCGATGGATGTTTTTAAAGAAAAGCCTGTAATTAATAGGAGAAGGATAATTCATAATGCATATAACTTGTATGTATGTGCGCACGCTTTTACTTCCAAGATTTTCAGTTTTATTTTTGCCTCCTTAGGATTCCTTGAACGCGGGGGGTCCACTCGTTTATAGCAGCATAACTAACTTTACTGTAGTGTTTTGATATCTTAACCATAGCATTCGTCTCTGCTAATAAGCAAACAGCTTATACACTTATCAGTGAATGACACAGTAGACAAGTGATAAGATCTTCTGTGTGTGCTAATAAAATGGGATGCTGATCCTTAATAGAAAAGTTTGTTGTTTTACTGACAGATGTTTTTGTGTTTTAAGTTTAGGAACTGCGGTTTCAGTGATGGCGAAGATTCCATTGTTGGAGTGCCTAACCAGACATAGTTACCGGGAATGTTTGGGAAGACTGGATTCTTTAAATGAACATGAAGGCTCAGAACAAGCTGAGATGAAACGATCCACTGAACTGGTGCTTTCTCCTGATATGCCTAGAACAACTAATACATCCTTGTTAACCTCATTTCACAAGTCAGTGGAACATGTAGGCCCGGAGGCAACGGATACTGAGAGTGGCAAAGAAATTAGAGAATCCTGTCAAAGTACTGTACCACAAGATGAAACTTCCATAGATGCTAAAGACAGCGATCTCCCCTTTTTTAATGTTTCTTTGTTAGACTGGATAAATGTTCAAGATAGACCAAATGATGTGGAATCTTTGGTCAGAAAGTGCTTTGATTCTATGAGCAGGGTAAGTAATGTTACTTTGTTATCTTTTAGGGCATTTATGTTATATAGTGGTAAATGGATATTAGCAGACAGTATGCCTTGTATTGAAACTTCTAGATCGGCTTACTTGTAATCTTATGAATTGACTGTACATTTGTAAACTTTACACATGAAATTATATAGGTTAGATGTCTAATGCAATAAGAATGATTTACATATAACAAACTACATAGGTCTTGACTAGTTAGTTAAAAAGTAAACCACTACCTGGCTTTATAAGAAGAGAGAGAAGGAAGACACAGTATGTCCTGCTGTATCTTGCTGAGTGCTGACCTGCACCACTTGAGGATTGCCAACAAAAGGCCATTGCCAGATGTTACCCTAGAACCTTGGATGTCTTGACCTGTGAGCTAGAATAAACTTCTTTTTTTTTTTTAAATTTTGTGGTTCCAAGGATCAAACTTAGGCCCTTATGCTTCCAAGGTAGGCATGATACCACTTGAGCTAAATCCCTGGCCCAGACCTCTTTCTTTACAACTTAGTAAAAGCATCACCATCCAAAAGAACGTACTGAACATTTCCATCACTCAGAAAGTACATTGTACCTTTTCGCAGTCACCATTCCCTAGAAGAAACCTCTTTTGGACTTGATCTAAACACTCTAATACTTTGTTGGTTTGATTGTATAAATAAACTTAGACAGTAAATTTCTCTTTTTCTTTTTCTTTTTTTTTTTTTTTGAGACGGGGTCTTGCTTTGGAGTTCAGGCTGGCCTTGAACTTACTATGTAGCCCAGGCTGTCCTCAAACTCTTGGCAATCCTCCTGCCTCTGCCTTCCAAGTGCTAGGATTACAGGCATAAGTCACCATGCCCTCCATTGTGATATGTGGTACCAGGGATCAAACTCGGGATCTTGTACTTGCCAGGCAGATGTCAGAACCACTGAGCTAAATTCTCGGCCCCACAGTAAGTTAGTATTTAGCTAATGTTTGGATGCCTAGTGGATTATTTTAGTGAGCATTGACCAGTAATACTGCTTGTGTTAAACAGATAAGTTATTAGTTTATTAGTTAGATTTAGACATTCTAACACCTATATACTTCAGAGTCTCATAAGGAACATGGCAAATACATATGATTTCAATCATTAAATAGCAACTAAATTTTTTATTTTTCCTTCTTGCTGTCTTCCTTCCTTCCTTTCTCTCTCTCTTCCTTTCCTTTCCTGTCCTGTCCTCTCCTCTCTCTCCTCTCTCCTCTCTACTCCTGTCCTGTCCTATCGTTTCTCTTGAGACACAGTCTCACTCTGTAGTTCCGGCTGGCCCTGAGCTCACAATGTAGCCCAGGCAGGCCTGGAACTCACAGCAATCCTCCTGCAGCAGCCTCCTGAGTGCTGGGATTACGGTTGTGATCCACTACTCCTGGCTTGGGGAGTAAATCTTAAGCCATTAATTGATAAAAAATACTTGAGGCCAAATAGGAAATTGGTAGGGGAATAAGGAAGTTGAGGGAGCATACCTTTTAGTGATATAAAA
>PVIR01015220.1:13349-38919 GCA_004026965.1 Petromus typicus
AAAAAAAAAAAAAAATGAATAAAAGAAAGATAGGCTAATATTCCTGCTTATACTGTTTAAATTTTAGTGACCTGAAAATTCCATTTAAGATAATGGATAATTAGCCATGTGGTTTTGATTAGGAGAACTGAGGCATTATTTTTTAGACCAAATTACAAGCACTAGATACTAGAGCACTGTTAGTAGTCTATGAAAAAAACCCAACTTTGGCTTTGAGTTTCATGTTTAAATGCAAAAGCTAGCAAAATCATAGGTTTTATTCATTTTCCATGACAAGACAAAGGAAGCAGTAATATTCTGCAGGCTTAACTGTGATGTTAAAAGCTGTTTGCCACTACAGAAAACTGAAGTTAGTTATACTGTTATTATCAAGGAATTACCTTATTGGATCTAAGGAGACATTATGGGACATAGCAGTAAGCTCTTAAGTCTGATAATTTATGTGGCAATTGTGAAGCAAAATGCTAACTTGGTTTTACTTAGGCGTATTTTACATAAAATTAGCATTATGTTGCAGCAGTGTTGTAGCACTCATCAGTTGCACAGGCACATTAGATTAAGAAATAGTTTTTAAGCCAGTTGTCCTAGTTGTGCATGTTTGTAATCCCAGCACTTCAGAGGCAGAAGGAGGAGACTGCTGGGAGTGCAGGGCTAGCCTGAACTACAAAGTGAGACCCTATCTCAAAATGAAAGCAGTGGAAACTCGCTTTGGGAGAAATTTAATGCTTTTTATATAGTATTTGCTGTTTTATAAAATGGAGTGTACATATTTTTCTCTTATCGGTACTTTTCATAGGGTCACCGGTGGCATTTCTGAGAAGATTAAATTGAACCTGAGATTCTCTTGGATCAGGGAAACTTTCTTTTTGTCTCACATTTATTAAGAAGTTGTCTAAAACAACTAACGTTTTTGTTATCATCTGGTAGCATTAATGGTATTTGCCAATGAATTAGTAAAAAAGTGCTAAGACTTGGTGGTGTATGAAAGCAATTTTTTGTTTAAAGTCATGCACTTCACACATTAGCCCAGTAAACAAGTGTTTCCAATAGTCAAATTGAAATACTATTCTCCAGAAAATGGTTAAAACATATTTATTTTGGAATTTAGGATTTAAAATGATGTGGACATAAATTCCACCACTGACATTTTTTACCCCTGTCATTCGTAATAAATCATTTTAATACCCAGTTTTATATTTGTATAGATTGATGGATTCTAGTTTTGTGAATTACTTAGTTTGTGAATTACGTACTGGATTGTAGTTTTGAGCTGCCAGTCATGTTTTATAATTGTTGTTGCAGTAGATTTCAGTGTGTTCCTGCTGGAATAATTCTTAAGGTGTTCTATTTTAAGTTACAAAAGGCAAATCTGATTTGTACATTTGATAGTTAATATTTGAAAGAGTGTGTACTTGGCTCAGCTATAGGATGCCAAAGTTGACACTGGCATAATTCCTTGACTCTTTGAGCATTTCTTTCAGCCACACTTGTGATTTAGGGAATATTTGTTGCTAAGTGGGAAGGGTTTGAAGGATGTGAGAGTTAAGAGTGGAGAAGGTAAGAAATTTTTGTTTTTATAATTTCTTCTCCAAGGCAGTAATCTTAGATGCTATAAATACAGTTGATCAAAGAATGAGCCCCAAAAGTAAAAATAAGTGTGGTGCCAAGTGTTAAGTACTGAAAGTTTGCAAAAGAAATGTTAATATGTAATGCGGTATAAATGTGTACTTTCTAAACTTCTCTGCAAAGACTTTATTTAGAAATATTAATTTTCATTTTCTGCTGACAAATGAAATAATTGTTTTTTCTTCTAATGGCACTGGATTAAACCATAGGCTTTACATTGAGCCACATCTTCAGGCTCCTCCCACAGCCCTTTATTTTTTTTGTTGTTTTGTTTTGGGATAGGATCTGGCTAAGTTCTTCAAGCTGGGCTTAAATTTGGTTATCCTCTTGCTGTAGTATCCCACCAATGCTGGGATTCCAGATGTGCACCAACAGAATAAAGTATTAAGTACAGTGAGATGCATGGAAACTGTTATATAATCTCTCATGCTCTTTGTCGGTATAGTTGCATTGTACTTTCAAATGAATTATGAAATACAGAAACATTTATGAGGAATGTCAGTTTATGGTTCATTTTCCTGAAATTATTGCCCTGTTAAATTTAAATAGACTTGTAATTTTATCCAAATTGCCCTTTTGTCACCCTAATGGTTTTTATCATATTTCATAATGGAAATATGTGTACATTTTCCTCCAGTTACTACAAACTTGATAAAAGTGAGGAATCATTCACGTGTGCACAACAGTTAGTGTGCAAAATTAGTGCTGTGAAATGAGTTTTAGTCCTTTTGATTACAGAAAGAAGACATGAGGAGGATGTGAATTCTGGGTAGGAATAATGACAGAAATAAAGACACAAGGGTTTAAACAGTGAGCCATGAGAACTCATGGGATAAAGAACAAAAGTAGAAAAGTGCAGGGTTGGTCTTGTAGTATGAAATAGTATGAGTGAAAAGATTTACTGGTGTCAGATCCCTGAAGCGTTTGCTGTATTGGGCATGTTATTTGTGGGCAGAAAGATACCATTTGGGGATTTCATCTAGAGATAACTCATAAATTAGTAGTAGATAATGTGGTTGATATCCACATATAGGAATTACAAGACATTCAAAAATAGTTTGAGAATTTATGAATGAGACTAAGGGTTGTACTAGCTGTGGGAGTTACCTACAACAGAAGCTATGCTTAATTATAACTATTTAGAGAAGGGTAAAAATAGGTTAAGGACAATGTCCTTCTGGATTATCTTTATACAAGCATCTAGTGGAAGATGCTGTGAAGGAATGAGCAGAAGTTATGTTCTCATACCTGTGGAGTTTGGAAACGTCTGCATTGCTAAATATATAAGAGCATTGAATGAAGCAGGGTCATTTGGTGACTGTTTGAGCAAGCAGTTTTAATGGAAAATGCAGACAGAAAGGTAACTAGTGTAAAACATTTTGTCAGAGTAAGTAAAAGCAGCAGTGTCAAGCAGTTTTTAGGTTCCATGAGTTTCAGCAAATCTTACAGAATTAAAGCCAGACATCAGAAGTGATTGAAGAATAAGAAAGCATAGTTGAGCAAGCCCATTCATTCCATGAGGAGACAAAGATCAAGAAAGAAGTTTTATTTTGTGTTCCTCAGATGGGCCAGTCAATTCAGGCTGGCCCTGAACTATGTACCCAGGTTAGCCTGGAATTCACAGCAGTCATCCACCTTCTGTGTCCTGAGGTTACAGGCATGAGCCACCACGCCAGTTAAAACTTACATATTTTAGAAAGAAGCCAGATTGATGAGGCTTTTTTTTTTTTTTGAGACAGGGTCTTGCTTTGTAGTTCAGGCTGGCCCTGAATTCTCTGTGTAGCCCAGGCCAGACTCAGACTCACAGCAATCCTCCTGTCTCTGCCTGTCCAGTGCTGAGATTATGAGATTACAGGTGTGAACCACCACACCCGGCATTGCAGCATGTGGTACCAGAGATTGAACTCAGGACCTTGCACTTGCCAGGCAGATGCTGGAACCACTGATATAAATCCTTGACCCTTGATGAGTTATTTTTGATCAGGGAATAAGTTTAAGTCATTAACTCTGCTCTAATTCATTACACCTTGAAAATAATATTTTCTGAGACATATTGAAAATTGATTAAATTATGGCCTTCATTAATATGTGTGACTCTTTGTACTATATTCTAGTATATTAAGTATACTTTTTCAAAGATATTATCTTGTTTTTTACCTTTCTAAAAGTATAGCTTTGGTATCTCATGCATTTTCTATTTCTAACTGTTTCTCTGATTCTCTATGAAAATTGTGTAAGTAACATTTAAAACTATATGCTGAAAACTTTATTCATATTTATTTTCTTGTCATTTAGCTTGATCCAAAGATTATCAGACCATTTATAGTAGAATGCCATCAAACTATTGCCAAACTTGATAATCAGAATATGAAAGCCATTAAAGGGCTTGAAGATCGGCTCTATGCCTTGGACCAGATGATTGCCAGCTGTGGCCGGCTAGTGAACGAACAGAAAGAACTTGCTCAGGTACTTATTTCTGACTTCTGACAGGAAAAGGAATTTTTAGTTTGTCCATGTAAGTGTTTTATGTGCTGTATCAACTTGATTATCTCTTATATTTTTCATTTCTTTGAATATTAATGATGCGAGATTATTCTTTCAATGTAATAAAGAATAACAGCATGTTGTGAATTTGAGGTTAGTCTCAAACTCAAAACTTACTAACACTTTCTGATCGCTTTTCTTCTATCCATCCTGACAGGCACTGTGGCAGAACAACTCAGAACCAAAAATTGCATTTCGTAATTGGATTCTCATGTGCGATTTTCCAGTTTAACTCTGCCAGTAATTTACCTCTTTTGAGTAGACTGTATGAAAAACATATTCTCCATATTGGCCTTTTTCCTGTTTTTTTTTTTCAAAGTGAAAAATACCCATGATGTAATCTAATCTGATGTAGATTAGAATGTCCTTTAATTTTTTTGTGTGTGTGACACATTTAATTTTACCATTTCAAAATCTCTTTAAATCATTCTGATATGTGGAGGATAGTTTTGCTTGGTATGGAATTTGTGGTTGTTCTTCACTGTAGATACTTTTTTTTCAAAGCATTTTGACTGATGTGACAAGGTATGCTTTGTGTTGACCCTGCTTTTGTTCTGAAATGGTTTTGAACTTTAGCTTAATGAACGTTCCCAATTTCTTTTGACAGTTGCCTTCCTCCTTACTTGACTTTTTCATTCAGCGAATTCCACTTGCACTTTATAGTTAGACTTTCACCATATTCTTTTTAGATCTATTTAACAGTTGCAACTAATTCTTTTTTCAGTGATAACTTTATTTGTATAAGACAGTTGCTTATTTTAGTTTCTTATTTCTATAAGATAGTTGTTTATTTTTCAGCCCTGCAATTTCTTTTGGTTCTTTTGGCTTATGTAGTTTCAATTTTTCTATCACAATATTCAGTCTTATCCATTATCTCTGTAGTCACAGTAAGCACACAGTAATTTTTAAAGTATCTGAATTGTGAGTTCCATTACCTCTATCTCTGTGTCTGTTGATTATTTTATTTGATAATTTTTTCTTACAGTTTTATTTCTGGAAGCCTACCTTTTCATGTTCTTGATTGCTTTTAGTAAGAAAAGAATGAATAGTCTCAGGCCTGTTTCAGGGAATTTGAGTTTGCTTTTGGCAGATGCTGGGGCAGTCATAATCTTGAATCAATTTTACCTAGTTCCAGAGATTTATATGATTAGAAGTTGGTTTGGTCCATGAAAGGACCATTGAGCTTCTGGGTTACCTTTATTTGTAGGATGCAGTGTTAAGTGATGCAAATACAAAATGTTGCATTGTCTTTTCCCTGGACCAATACTAGTCTCCAGTTTTTAATTTCTTAGTTCTACATGGAAGTAGAACCATTGACTAGTATATATTCTTAGTCTTACCACCACCTCAGGAGTCAGAGGAAATTGTCAAGATAAAGCATTTTAATTTCTTTTCTGTTCTACTTCTCTTGGGTCCTAAGCTCTGGATCATACCCAATTCTGCTATCCTAGCTCTTCTGGACCAAGAGCCACAGCTATTCTTTGTCTCTAGACAAATCTTTGCTTTCTGATCTTTTGATGCTTCTCCAGGTCATTCGTTTAATGACCTGCAGAATGAATCAAATACAGTGTACTTAAGCACTTTCTCTTTTTGTGTATTTTTTATTTTGTTTTTGTTTATTTTTTTGAGTCAGTCTTGCTATATAGTCCAGGCTGGCCTTCTAGTCATCCTGTGTTCTAGGCTGGCCTTGAACTTGTGAGCCTCTTGCTTCAGTCTCCTCAGTGCTGGGGTTGCAGGTTTGTACCACTGCTTTTTTCTTTATTACAGATATTGTTTGTATATCCCATTACCTCTGTACTTACATGTATGATCTAGTATTTCTTTAGGCACAGTCCCCAATAATGAAATTGCTAGACTAAGACATATGTCCGTTTTAAATATTAACTAAAAATGTATCATGATGCCTTTTGTAAAGATAAAATCTGTCAGCACTCTCCAATATATTGTAAGAATAATAATTTCCCATTTATTAATGTTTCATAATTATTTCCTCTGCATTGTGAGTTGCCACTTTAATGTTGTTCTAAGAATATATAATATTTAATCTGGATAATCTATATAATATTTAATCTGGATAATTATTGCCTTTTCACAAGTTACATTTCTAGTATCTGTTTATCTGTTGCCTTTTATGAATTTTCTAATTTGATAAGCAAATATTTCTTGATTCTAGAAATTATGTTATAAATACATCTGGTGCATTCATAAAATTAGATTTTAAAATTTTGTTTGAAAATACAAGGATTTGTGTTTAACAAAGATTTTTTTCTTGAGTATTTGTATTGTGTTCATAATATAAAGAAAAATTAAATGTTTTTTGAAATACTTTTTCTCAAAGGGATTTTTAGCAAATCAGATGAGAGCTGAAAATTTGAAAGATGCATCTGTATTACCTGATTTGTGCCTGAGTCATGCAAATCAGCTGATGATTATGTTGCAAAATCATAGAAAATTATTGGATATTAAACAAAAGTGTACCACTGCCAAACAAGAGCTAGCAAATAATCTACATGTCAGATTGAAGTAAGTGATGCTTGTATATCTAACTTAGAATCTTTGTAGTTCTGGGTTTCTCTCCAGTGATAGTGATTTTCTGTCACTACTTTATTCATCTAGTTTGGGGATTATTTTTATAGAGCATATGCAGTTGATTTCCTTAGCTTACTTATTTCTGACACATTTCTCTGACTGTTGAAAATAAATGGATTTTATTCTATAGGTGGTGTTGCTTTGTGATGCTTCATGCTGATCAAGATGGAGAAAAATTGCAAGCTTTGCTCCGCCTTGTAATAGAGCTGTTAGAAAGAGTCAAAATTGTCGAAGCCCTAAGTACTGTTCCTCAGATGTATTGCTTAGCTGTTGTTGAGGTTGTAAGGAGAAAAATGTTCATTAAACACTACAGGGAGGTATGCAGCTTCATATCTTTTAATTACATGTGAACATTAATAAATTGGTGTATATTATTAACATTCACTTTTCTCTTGTAGTGGGCTGGTGCTTTAGTCAAGGATGGAAAGAGACTGTATGAAGCTGAAAAGTCTAAAAGGGAATCCTTTGGGAAAGTATTTAGTATGTATTCTTCATTAATAACTTCGTTTACTTATTTTTTTTTTTTTTTGAGACAGGATCTCGCTTTGTAGTTCAGGCTGGCCCTGGGCTCATCCTCAAACTCAGAGCAATCCTCCTGCCTCTGCCTCCCAAGTGCTGGGATTACAGGTGTGAGCCACCACGCCCGGCACTGTGGGGATCGCACCTGGGTCCTTGTGCTTGCAAGACAGGCCCTGGAACCACTGAGCAAAATCCCCACCCTCCCCTCCCCCTTTTTAAAGATTTTTGTTTCATAGGATTACAGCATTTATAACTTTGAAATCTAGAAAGTTTTTTAAAGCTAATGAATTTTATTCTGTTACATTTTAAGTGTCACACATTGTCAAACTTTACTTTTTCAAAAAGCAGATTCTTTTTTTTTGCCTTAATAAAGATATAAAATGACCATATTGCTAATTATTTTTTACACAGGGAAATCCTTTTTAAGAAATCGTCTGTTTAGGGGACTGGACTCCTGGCCACCTTCCTTCTGTGTATGTATTTGTTTTCTAATGATGACTATTTGTATGTTCTAAACACTCCCCACCGTAGTGACATTTTGTCAAAGAAAAAATTAATTCTAATTTTTATTAAATCAGCAAAATATTTTTGGTTTTAAAAGCCAGTAGGTATAAAGCTCTTTTTCTTTTGAGACAGGATCTTGCTATGTAGTTCAGGGTACCACTGCCAGCAGCATAAAGCTTTTGATCAGAACTCTGACACAGATGTATCCCATATTATACTTTTGGGATTAGTAGAAAGTGTCCTTCCCACATACACACACCTTTCTCTGTCCATTTTCCCTGGCTTTATTCTCTCTCTTGTTTAGATTATTTAAACAATTTTGCCAGTTTATGTTGAATTTATTTTTTTTATTTTAATACTAAATTTGAGACATCATGAGATTAATACAAATTACCTTTGGCCCCTACAATTACAAAATGCAGTCATATTCAAAAATGGGCATTTGAAATGTACAGACATTTTCCAGATAAAGAAATAAAGGCAGCAAAGAAACATGTAAAAGTATTCAACATCACTGTTCTTTCGAGAGATGCAGATGGAAACAACAGTGAGATTCTATCTCCACAAAGAATGACTGCTGTCATAAAGTCAACCAACAACTAATGCTGGCCAGGCCGCGGGTAGGAAGGAACCTTTCTCCACTGTAGAGGTGTAGACTGGTGTAACCACTGTGGAGATTCCTCAGAAAACTAGGATTAGAGGTCCCACTTGACCCTTCTGTTTCCCTGCTAGGTACATATACAAGGGAGTTAAGAAAATCATATCACAATGACATGTGTTGGATTCAATTGTAGTAAGAAGCCATATATAAAGTAGTGTTGTAGATTTTTGGTTTTTTTTTTTTTTTATCCAGACACAGAAGCCTCGAAAGTTTGACTGTGAACTTCCAGATATTTCATTAAAAGATTTACAGTTTCTGCAATCGTTTTGTCCTTCTGAAGTTCAGCCATTCCTCAGGTAAATGTCACTTTTTTTTAACTTGAGTTATAACCTTAAAATATTTTCAGTGTTTTATTTAGAAATATGGAAAGACACATCAGCACTCTTACATGATGCCAGGATAAAGAAATGGTTTATGATACATTAGTTGTTTAAATATGTTTCTTTTGTTTGCTTCATTTTTAGAGGCATAGTCTCATTGTGTAGTTCAGGTTGGCCTTAAATTTACTGTGTAGCTCAAGTTGGCCTCAGACTCATGATGATGCTCCTGCCTCAGCCTCTCAAATGCTGAGATTAGTGGCATGCACCATTACACTTGGCCTTAGGTGGAAATCTTAATATTTCATATTTGATTTCATGTATTACTGTGACGGAGCCAGCCATCACCTGTTGGACGGTCCCTGGATGGGGGAGTGGGGATTGAGAAAAAAGACAGACAAGAGATGGAGTCAAGTGGACACCCAGAAATGCTGAGAGCTAAGTTCTCAGTGCTGAAATGTGCAGATTTCATTTTCTCTTGGGCTTTTTATACAGCAAGCATACCAGAGTATCTTAACTGTAATCTTCCCACAACTACTTTCTTTTACCGCCCACCTTTTGGTCTTAATTCCTTTTTGTTTTTTGTCAGTATTCAGCAAAAGGTAAACATCTGCTGTAAACAGAACTTGTTGCTGATGTGTTATCATTACAATGGAGGTTACAACTTAGCTTTGCTTTTTATAGCTCTCCACATTACTGGAAAATTTTTAATTTATAACTTTATTATGAATCAGGTTTCTTCAAAATTTCCTAGCATCTGGGCCAGGAATTTAGCTCACTGGTTCCAGTACCTGCCTTGCAAGGGCAAGGTCCCAAGTTCCATCCCTGGTAACCACATACAACAATGCTGGGTATGGTGACCCATTCCTATTAGCAATCAGTACCACAAACCACAGTGCCAGATGTGGTGGCTCACGCCTGTAATCCCAGTACTCAGAAGGCAGAGAGGCAGGAGGATTGCTGTGAGTTTGAGACTTACTTGGGCTACATAGTGAGCTCAGGGCCAGCGTGAATTACAAAGCAAGACCATGTCTCAAAAAAAAAAAAATGCCTAGCATTGATTATAAGAGTGATCATGCTTGCTAATTTATTTATTTATTTGAGTCAGGGTTTCACTTTGTAGTTCAAGCTGGCCCTGAGCGCAGCCTTGGACACACAGCAATCCTCCTGCCTCTGCCTCCCAAGTGCTAGGATTACAGGCGTGAGCCACCACACCCAGCCCAGTGGTTTGTGGTTCTGATTGCTGGTGGGCATGAGTCTCCACGCCTGGCATTGTTGTATGTGGTACTGGGGATTGAATCTTGGACCTTGTGGCTTGCAAGGCAGGCACTGGAACCACTGAGCTAAATCACCGGCCCATGCTTATTTTTAATATTGAAATACTTTGTTTATAATTATCTGTCTCTTGGTTAAGAAAATAGACATCTAATTTGCTCGGATTCTGTTTCAGGGTTCCCTTACTTTGTGACTTTGAACCTCTACACCAGCATGTACTTGCCCTACATAATTTGGTAAAAGCAGCACAAAGTTTGGATGAAATGTCACAGACTATTACAGATCTCCTAAATGAACAAAAGGCAAGTACAGCTCCTTCATTTGTGTGCAGCACGTGTCACCACAGTTCTTTAAGCTTTTCTCTCTTGTCTTCTAGGCCTCTGTGAGCCAAGCATCCCCTCAGTCGGCTTCTTCCCCACGGACAGAAAGTGCAACAGGAATTACAACTACTACCTCACCACGAACTCCCCCTCCACTCACTGTTCAGGATCCCTTGTGTCCTGCAGTCTGTCCCTTAGAAGAATTATCTCCAGATAGCATTGATGCACACACGTTTGATTTTGAAACTATACCCCATCCAAACATTGAACAAACTATTCACCAAGTTTCTTTAGATTTAGATTCATTAGCAGAAAGCCCCGAGTCTGATTTTATGTCTGCTGTGAATGAGTTTGTGATAGAAGAAAACTTATCATCTCCTAATCCTATAAGTGATCCTCAGAGTCCTGAAATGATGGTGGAATCACTTTACTCATCAGTTATCAATGCGATAGATAGTAGACGTATGCAAGATACAAATACATGTGGTAAAGAGAACTTCGGAGATCATGCTTCTCTGAATGTCCAGTTGGAAAAATGTAGAGTTGTTGCCCAAGATTCTCATTTCAGTATACAGACCATTAAGGAAGACCTTTGCCATTTTAAAACATTTGTACAAAAAGAGCAGAGTGACTTCTCAAATTCTTTAAAATGCACAGCAATAGAAATAAGAAGCATTATTGAAAAAGTAAAATGTTCTCTAGAAATAACACTAAAAGAAAAGCATCAAAAAGAACTACAGTCTTTGAAAAGTGAATACGAAGACAAAATCAATGCATTAATAAAGGAAAGTGAAGAAAATGAAAACAAAATTAAAAAATTGAAAGGAGACTTGGTATATCTTGAGGAAGTTTTACAAAATAAAGATAATGAATTTGCTTTGATTAAACATGAAAAAGAAGCTGTCATCTGCCTGCAGAATGAAAAGGATCAGAAGTTGTTGGAGATGGAAAATACAATACACACTCAAAATTGTGAAATTAATGATCTGAAGCAGTCACGAGAGGTCATATTAGAAGATGTAAAAAAGCTTCATGTTGAAAATGATAAGAAGATGGAGTTATTGAGGGCAGAGCTTCAGTGCTCAGAGCAGAGCCACCTAAAGGAATTGGAGGACACTCTGCATGTCAGGCACACACAGGAGTTTGAGAAGGTTATGACAGACTACACACTTTCTTTGGAGAAATTAAAACAGGAAAATCAACAAAGAATTGATCAGCTACAAGAATCTCATGCCTTAGCTATCCATGAAAAAGAACAGCAGCTCCAGGAGTTAAAACTCAAGGTTTCAGATTTGTCAGACATGAGATGTAAGTTAGAGGTTGAGCTTGCTTTGAAGGAAGCAGAAACTGATGAAATAAAAATGTTGCTGGAAGAAAGTAGATTGCAACAGAAAGAAACATTGAAATCTCTTCTTGAGAAAGAAACAGAAAACTTGAGAACAGAAATAAGTCAGTTAAACCAAAAAATTCAAAATAATAATGAAAATTATCAAGTGGGCTTAGCAGAGCTACGAACTTTAATGACACTTGAAAAGGATCAGTGCATTTCTGAGTTAATTAGTAGACATGAAGAAGAATCCAGTATACTTAAAGCTGAACTAGACAAAGTCACATCTTTGCATCACCAAGCATTTGAAATAGAAAAAACCTTAAAAGAACAAGTAGTTGAACTGCAGAATAAATTGGATTCAGAATTGGGTGTTCTTGAAAAACAAAAAGATGAAAAACTCACTCAACAAGAAGAGAAATATGAAGCAATTATAGAGATTCTCAAGAAAGACAAAGAGAAGTTGGTTATAAGCCAAGAACAAGAGAGAGAACAGTTAATTCAGAAGATTAATTGTGAAAAAGATGAAGCTATTCAGACTGCCCTAAAAGATTTTAAATTGGAGAGAGAAGTTGTTGAGAAAGAGTTATTAGAAAAAATTAAACATCTTGAAAATCAAATAGCAAAAAGGTAAGAATCAACTTCAGTCTGCAATTATAAAGTAAAAATATTGATGATTTAGGTGTATGTATGTAATCATAGTACTTTGATTTATTTATGTAAATGTATCGATATTCATGTAAATGTATCAGTCAATATTTTCATGGAGTAAACACATTACTTCTTAAGTAATATTTCCTGTAAACATAAAAATGTTAGACTATATAAATTCATTGGTTTCTTTTCAACAATTTTGTGTTTTTGATTTTCAGAGACATGACCTTTTTTTTTTTTTTGGAAAATTTAAAATGTTTTGAGGTACAGTACTTTTTCCATTTTAAATTGATCGCAGTTTCTACTAAACTTACTAGCTGACAATTATTTGTTTTTGTTCTGTTTATATTTTGTTCATATGTATGTATTAAAAAGTATAAAAATTTCCCCTGAGCCCTGTTAAGCAGAGGCTACATGTGAGATAGGGAATGTGTACAGTGATATTATTTTTATTTCCTTTATACACAATTTCACTTAATTTTCTGTATAATTGAAAAGATTATGTTTTTAAATTCCAGGTTTGATACTGTGATTTGGGCTGGGGTTTTTTGTTTGCTGTTTTTACATTTTTATCATTGTTATTGTCGTCTTATTGTTCATCCCCTTTGATCACAGATGGTAGTCTTTTAGTATTTCTTCTACCTTTAAAAATTTGTGACAGGATTTTGTAGCCCAATAAACAGTTTCTAGAGCATGAGGTATCATTTATTCTATCTTTAATTCTCAAAATGAATATATTTGTAGGTAAACGTATGTCGTACATTTTAATCTGTTGCATGCCTTACCCCTTCTAAAGTCTTTATCTGCTATATAATGTTCATATATTAGTATGTAGTTAAAACTTGCCCTTGTGGTTTGAAAAAAGCTCTGTGCATTCTAGATGGATTAGAAGATTTAACACATTTAGGGCTTGAGTGAATGTTTACAGAGATGAGGGAACAAGGGTGCCTGGAGTCGTTACTCAGGAAAACTTGCCAGAGCTGGGCCAGAGCTGGACAGTATTAAAGTAGGGAGAATACATTTTATCCAGAACTGTTGCAGTAGGAGAAGAGAGACCTCAGTATAGAACTGAGATCAGTTTTGAATACAGGATAGACAAACTGCAGTTTGTAGCCCTGCAGCAGAGTAGAAAACAGTAGATGGGCATTTAACTCTCAGGAAATATCTGGAGTAAGGGAGAGTCTGGCTTAAAAGGACCTTTGAAGGCAAGCCAGGTTGATAAGATGTGAAGCATATTCGGTATGGTATAAGGAATTTGGTCACATTTTGAAAGCCATCAAAAATCGAGGGTGGGAAGTTCTCTCTAAAGTGCTTTACTGAGTTTCTGGCTACAACTGGGTAATACATGACCAACAAGAACTGATGCCAAGTTGAAGCCTAGTGGCCTATAAGAACCCAATTAAAGTTTATTTGGAGAGAGTTTTTATCAAGCTGATCACAAAATTACACAGAAGCACTCATCAAAACTGATGGTTCTTCCTGTCACTTGGGAAGCTGCTACAACATTCAAGAATCTCTTCAAAGCACCAATACCTACCTTAACCTGCAGCTCAGAATGAGTAATTCTCAGTTAATTGTCAGGAAATTAATATGCAATGGCATCTGGCTACAACTACCTCTGGAAAATATGCCTGGGCTTCTCTTCTGCCTTCCAAACACCAAAAGCTGTTCTTTTCATGGCAGACTTGAAGCTATATAGGGGATTCTGGGAAATGCAGACTCAGTATTGCTGTGTGTATGACAGGGACGAGGGCAGTACTGAGGGGACGGTCCAGCCCAGTGCCTGTTACCCTGTTTTAAAGTCTGCAGTAGGACATTTGTTTTGCTCCCACTGAACTTCTAAATAAAGAAACTTAAATGACATTTCTGTTTGACGTGATGCAAATTATGGTTCATATCACCTCAGATAGCCTTCCCCGCTCTTGAAAGGTACAACTCAAACTAATGTCACTTCTAGGGTGAACAGTTGATGTTCATTTTCTGTCCTTGTCTGCCACAAGCTCTTGGGTCTTCTATAATTTAAATGATACAGTAAAGGGTTAGCTACCATTATCATACCTTAATTTATAAAGTAGAGGAATGGAAGATGGGAATAAGGCTAAAAATTGGGTTATGTATATATCTTAATTGACTTTATTTATGTAACCAGCCTTGTAAGTCTAGTAGGTATTTGCAGCTTCCTTTCATTACCCACTTTATTACCTTAGCTGGTGTTTCATCTGGTCCGTTTGTTACTTGATCTTCATGGTTCAAATCTGTTTCCAAACTGGCTGCCATTCATTTAGCTGATGTAGTTTTTGATTTTTTTCAGCACCATGGCCAACGCCAAGAAAACCTCTCGAGGTTCCATTAATAGTCCTTCTTGCCCCCGTTATATTGAAGCAACTTGTTTCTCATTGATCCTGAATTTCAGTCATCTGTACAGCAGCTTTACCATTTATTTTCCCTGTTGATTCATTATCATAAGGAGCCCTCCGTGGCCACACAGTAGTATAAGCTTTTTGCTTTTCAAGCCAGATGTTCTTGTGTCTGCTGGTTAAGGAGTTCTGTTTTGTGGAACTAAATCATCTTTCTAAGTCAGCATGGCCTCAAATTAGCCTTTTTTACTTATAGTAAACTTATAACTTATTGGGGTAATTGTGATTCCAGTTTTCCTTGCTGTGTCTCCAGTCTATCCATATTATGGGAGAATTGGTATCACAGAGTGTTTTCTGGTTCAGAGCATGTACTACATGTGGATATTTCCCTTGCTGTGTCAAGTGTCCCTCGTGTGATACTATGAGTAGATTGGTCCACAATTTATTGGACCAGCTGTTTTTGGACTTGGCATATGTGCCAAGACCAGTGACTTCCATGGGCATGAGATCATGTCTAAACATCTTTTTCTAAAATTCTTCAGTTCAAAAGCAATAATAGTGTATACAGCAGTTTTAAAATTACGGGATGGTGTTTTGGCAGAATACTGTGCTCCAGGTGGAGAATACTGGGCCTCATGTAGACATTATTCTACCTTCCACGATGGATATGATCCATGGTATGCACCCTGCCTTCAGCTGACCTGCTAGAACTGCTAGGAAGCACTGCAGTATGGGGAGCCCACTGTCTGCTGCTGAATGTGTAGAATGAGACTGTTTCCATCGGTGCTTTTTCATGAGTCTTAGAACATAAATGGGTATTACCGGAGAAAAAGTAATGGTGTCCATTTTCCATGCTGTGGAACATAATATCCTTGGGATTCAAAAGTCCTCAAATTTTAACCTCATTTTGATACATTCATATTCCTCTTCCACAAATTTGTTTTCACCAGATTTTAGTCTAGCTCTTTTCATCACTATCTAGGAAAACCATTAACCCAGTTTGGATGAATCATTCTAGGTCTGTACCATGGCCATGTCTTCTTAAGTGACTTTAGGCGCCTGGCCTGACATTGTTGCGGTGTCTCTGGGGAGACTTCTCTTTGCTCCTGGTCTTCAGGGCCATCCAGCCTTGTGGTTGGTTGCCTCCTCTCCTGTGGTTTGGAAGAATGACAGCATGTCATGCAGAATCATCAGGAACCAGGTCTACCACCAGGTGTCCCTCAGTGAATGTCATAGGTACAGATTTGGAAATCAGGCCGTACAGCAGGAATGGGAGACTTCCATACCTTCTTTGTGCCTTCAGGACGTGAAGTTGATGCCATGTGTGTAAGACCTGCTTGCTGTGATGCATCAGATAATCTATGTTCTGGACCACTGCACACTTAAAAAATCTTACTGTGTGGCCCCTAGGCTTCACTGTCTGCTCCGGCATGCATGTGTTTTGCTCAGGTATTTTAGGTAGGTGCTATTTCCTGTTTAGTACGAACCCAGAGTTTTAATGTATTAGATCAGTATGAATCAGAGAATCTTCCAACTAGATTTTTCATCTTGTGAAAAATATAATTATATTTTAGGGATAAGGTATAGGTCACTCAAAATTTCAGTGATCTTCCAAGATAATCAAGTATAAGCAATGAAATTATTCATTAGAGTAAGACATTTTTAATGATACTTAAATTGCTAAGAGAACTGCTATATAAGATCAGCCTCCCAGAATTTTAGAGGGAAAAAATTCTGCAAACTCGCTTTTACCAGGACTACAATAAAGTCCCAAAATTAGAAAGTGAAAGTATTAGTTATCTGTATAGGTGAAAGCAAACATGCTCTCATAATCTATACCAGGGATTGACAAACTGGATTCTGTGGGAGTCCAACCTCCACTTGCTTTGTAAATAGAATAGCTGCTTCCTCAGACACGGTTTCAGTTCCCTGGAGTTAGTGGGAGAACCATTGAGAAACATTTTTCTGAGACAAACTCAACTGCTGCTGTGGCCCTGCTGGCCCTCATGCCTGGTGTTTGTGTGCCACTACTTGGTCTCTGCCACCAAAATCCTGTCACTCCCATCAAATTCATTGAACTTTAGGGCTCTTGAATACCTCTGTTCTCCCTGTCCTACAGAATACTGCCATTTCTCAGGGCCTTGGTAAAGAGAATATCCTAAGACTGGCAGTGTTTTAATACATTGCAAATCTCTGAAGTTTGACTCTTGGCTTCTCCAGCTTGCTTCCACATGTTGTATGTGAAAAAAATCAGGTCTTTACAGTGATAAAACATGAGAAAAATGGGCCTGTTTAAACAGGTTCTTTATTTAATTCTGGATATGTTTCATTAAATTAAAAATAAGTAGTAACTTCTTGAATGTTAATTTCATAATGGAACATGAAATATTTAGTTGATTTTTTCCATAATCTTTGCATTAACATCCTGAATGCACAAGAGTAATGCTAACAGGAAGACACACAGTCCAGCATTTATTCCGGAAGGAACCCTGAGTGACTAGCCATCAGGAAGAAACATTCACAAGACATAAATTGAGGGTAGTAATTATATCTGTAATGTCAAAGATTTGCCACAAACAAAGACGGCACACAGTCCATCGAAAATTGGTCTGAAGGTATGAGCAGACAGATGAAAAAATAAATACAAATGACCAGTGAATAACTGCACAGTGTACCTAAATATTTTTCCTACTTGGAGAATACCAAATCAGTAGTTAACATTGCACTTGAGAACATTAGGGGAGGATACCTATATATCACATACCTATGTGCAAAGAAGTGAATATCCCATACCTGTATACAAAGAATGTATCTGTACTACACACACAGCTCGTCACCTACTTTCAGGAAATAGAGACACGGATCTGGGTGAGTATGAGTGGGAGCATTTTACTTTGTAATTTTAAACAGTAAAGAGTTGTTTACCAGTCTCACATTTATTCAAGTGATCAAAATGTTTAACTTTACTATAGTAAAAGGGACATGGCCATTAATCCCCCGAAGTAGGCCCCTCTGCTTCAGACACACTAATCCCATCTTTCTTACCTCTATTGGAAGCATTCTGGGAGTCCTTTCTTGCATCATTACAAGGAGTGGTCAAAAGTAAGCAGAACCCGGTCAAGTAGCACCCACGGGAAGGCAGGCTTGTAAAAACACCATAGTTTGTGCTCATCCCCTTTACTCACCATCTGTGCATCCTCTGCCTCTCCCCTAAAGTAAAACTAACCATGAGAGTAAATGTTTAAATTGACCTAGTGTCTGAGGCAGCCCAGCTGCATAACAGAAGACATAAACGAGGACTTCAATAGCTGCTTCACATAGTGGGAGGAATGATGGGAAAACTGTTCTAGAAGTGATAGAATATGTTGAGGGAGATAAGTGAAAATGTGTCTCACCACAGTATGAGTTTTCTTATAAAAACACTGAAGCATTTACTGTATTTTTGTCAGGCAGTGTAATTTAAACTCAGTGGTAATTTTCTACTTAGTATTTTTAATAAGTATGAATATGTATGCATAAAATGAAAAGGTTTTGTTAGACCTAGTCTATTAACAACGTCTACTTCCTTGAATTGTAGTTTCAATGTCTGGAGCTTTCATGTATACGAAGACAAATTTTGTGGATTTTATGTTGGGGAGATATCAGCAAGTTTTATTACTAAATTTCTTAGATTTCTGGAGTGGTTTTGTTGGATTAATTCTTTTAAGCCTCATGCCCTCTATACCTCCAAAATAGTTTCTTGCTTCAACAAAGAAAGCTGCTTAGTGCTAGAGGAAAACAAAATGTTTTAGCTGTCACTGTTTCATGGTTGGGTTGATTCTCCCTGATGCCAAGGTGATACCTGATCTTAGTGTAAGAGAAATTGAAACAGTAATGTAGCTGAGCGTCATTCGGACCATGTTCTAAGGGGAGTTTCAGACTTCTTGGCATAGGACATACTTTTAGCCATGTTGATGAACCTCTTTTAGTGGGAAATGAGGTGAATTCACACAGAGATAACTTCTCTCATTATATTGTTTGTAAAAGATACAGCCTGAACAGAATATATTTTCGATTGCAACTAACTTCTGAGAAAAAATTTAATGCTATATTCAATTTTTAAGTCCTGTCATTGAATCTGCCAGAGAAGATTCTTCAAGCTTAGTTGCTGAACTTCAAGAGAAGCTTCAAGAAGAAAAAGCTAAGTTTCTGGAACAACTTGAGGAGCAAGAGAAGAGAAAGAATGAAGAAATGCAAAATGTTCGAACGTCTTTGATTGCTGAACAACAGGCATGTGCTGATTTCTTTGGGTAGCTGAAGGTTTCGAGCATAAAATGATACATTTCTAATTGAGAGAGACTGGGGTTTTTTGGTACGGGGTATCAGACTCAGGACTTTGTGCTTACAAGGAGAGTTTTTGTCTGTATTTTTGTTTTTTGGGTTATAGTGTATAGCTCAGGTTAACCTGGAATTTGGCAGCAATACTCCCGTCTTGGCCTCTCACATGCTGGAATTACAGGAGAACACCATGAGGTCAGGTCTTGAGATCTTAATTTTTTGTTTTATTTTGTTGTTTTGGTACCAGCAATCAAACTTGGGACCTTGTACTTGGAACACAGCCACCAGAACCAGTGAGCAAATCCCTGGCTAGAGTTCATAGTATTTTAAAGCTTCTTTTAATATGTATAAAAAGAGGGATTGAGGGCCAGGGATGTAGCCCAGTGATACCATCTACAAAAGCACAAGGTCCTAAGTTTGGTCCTGGAAAAAAAAAAAAAAAGAAAAGTAAGAGAGGCAGAGGCAGGAGGCCTGGACTGCACAGTAAGTTCAGGGCCAGCCTAAACTACAAAGTATGATCCTGTCTCAAAAAAAAAGTGAGACTGGGAAAGATAGACTTAATGTATTTTCCACTTTTTAATAGTATATTGAATGGTAGTATAACTTAGCTCTTGTATTAGTGGCTTGAATTTGGTTTAGTTGTTTTTTGTTTTTGATTTTTTGAGACAGGGTCTCGCTTTGTAGTTCAGGTTCACTGTGTCACCAGGTGAGCCTGGAACTCACAGCAGTCCTCCTGCTCCTGCTTCCTGAATGCTGGGATTACAGGCATGAGCCACCACGTCCAGGACTGTGTGGTTTTTTTTTTGTGTGTGTGTGTGTGTGTATGTTTGTTTGTTTGAGACAGGGTCTTGCTTTGTAGTTCAGGCTGGCCCTGAGCTCAGCCTCCAACTCACATCGTACCAATCCTCCTGGCTTTGCCTCCTGACTGCTGGGATTACAGGCGTGAGCCACCAAGCCCGGCACTGTGGTATGTGGTGCTGATTGCTGTTGGCCATGAGTCTCCACGCCCAGTATTGTGTTTGGTTAACCGGGGATCGAGCCTGGCTCCTTGCACTTGCAAGGCAGGCGCCGGAACCACTGAGCTATATCCCCGTCCCATAGGACTATGTTTTATAGTACTGATTGTGGGTGAATGTGAGTCACTACACCGGGCATTGTTGTATGTGGTGTCCGGGGATCAAATCTGGGATCTCACACTTGTAAGGCAGGCGCCAGAACCACTGAGCTAAATCCCTGGCCCTGGTTTAGTTGGTTTGTAAGTAGCATTTATTAAAATATGTGTATTATAAATTATGATAATGCGAAGAATCCATTTCATATCGCAGAATAGTATGTGCATAAAATAATGTATTATTACAAATAATGTCTTATTTTGTTGTACAGAAATGGCTTCACACAAAGCCATGTTTTAATGTTCCTTTTATTGAAGGTGTTTCTACTATGCTTGCTTACCAGAAGTTAATATTCAGTGAATTTGATTTTTCTTTAAAAATTTCATATTATTTTCCTGTTAAATCTGCTGCCTATTACTGACAGCATTTTTGCCATTATTCATTGATTCAGAAACTAAAGAACTCTTAAAACTTTGGAGTGCAGCCAGGTGTGCTGACACAATCTTTTAATTCTAGCACCTGGGAATCTGGGAATCTAGCACCTGGGAAGCAGGAGGATTGTGATTTGTAGGCCAGAATGGAATTCAAAAAATTACATATTAGGGGCCGGGGAGTTAGCTCAGTGATTCCGGCGCCTGTCTTGCAAGCGCAAGGGCCCGGGTTCGATTCTCTGGTAACAACATACCATACTGGGCGTGGAGACTCATGCCCAGCAGCAACCAGTACCACATACCACAGTGCGGGGCATGGTGGCTCACGCCTGTAATCCCAGCACTCGGGAGGCAGAGGCAGAAGGATTGCTGTGATGTGAGTTTGAGGCTGAGCTCAGGGCCAGCCTGAACCACAAAGCAAGACCCTGTCTCAAAAAACCTCAAAAAAAAAAAATTACATATTGAAAAATTTTTAATTGGAAATGCTGGCCAGATGGAAAAAATTAATTTAGATAATCCATCATTCATCTATGTTATATTCCAGTAAGATTTTTTCTGAGACAAGGTCTCGCTTTGTAGTTCAGGCTGGCCGAGCTCAGCCTCAAACTCACATCACAGCAATCCTCCTGCCTCTGCCTCGCGAGTGCTGGGATTATAGGCATGAGCCACGACGCCTGGCACTGTGGAATGTGGTACTGATTGCTGCTGGGTGTGAGTCTCCACGCCCAGTATGGTATGTGGTTTCCGGGATCCAACCCAGGCCCTTGCACGAACCCAAGACAGGCGCCGGAACCATTGAGCTAAATCCCCAGCCCACCAGTAAGATTATTAAGTGAAGTCTTAAAACAATTTTTTTTATTAGCATTTTGAGATAGGATCTCACTTTGTAGTTCTTACTGGCCCTGAACTCTCTGTGTAACCCATGAACTCACAACAGTCTTCCTGCCTCTGCATCGCAAGTGCTGGGATTACAGGCTCAGCATGGTAATGAAATTTTTAACACATTTTTTCCTTTATAAAAATTCGGTCGCTAACATTGCTGGCATTCTCATGAGCCTCATGCAGGCAGCTAGATTTGTGAGCTACCTAGTAAGAAAGTATATAAAAGCTGAGCAGTAGTAAATCTATAAACAATAAAGAAGTCCAGTGGCTGTTGTAAATACCAAAATAAGAGACAGACACAAAATAGAATTAGCTTTCAATTTTTTTTTTTTTTTTTTTTTTTTTTTTTTTGTGGTACCAGGGATTGAACTCATGAAGTCCTTGTGCTTGCAAGTTACGTGGAGTACTACGTGAGTTAAATCCCTGGCCCTAGCTTTCAAGAATTAATGTGGTAGTTAAGATTTAGCTAAGAGAGTATTCAAAAAGTGATGTGAGCATTCTTTAAATTGATATTTTACTTCTTCCCTTAAAATCTCAAAATATATTTGTGAACCACAGCATCTTCTCCAGATAAAAATGTACCAGAGAAAAAAATATTTGCAAGTTCATTTTCTTAGTTTTAGCTACTGTGTGCAGATAATTTAAATAATTACTATTCTGTTATTTCAGACGAATTTTAATACTGTTTTAACAAGAGAGAAAATAAGAAAAGAAAACATAATAAATGATCTTAGTGATAAGTTGAAAAGTACAATGCAACAACAAGAACGGGATAAAGGTTAGTAGTTCTTTGTGATATGATCTTCAAATCCTTTTTAAAATTTAAAAAAACTGATGTGAAGGTTTTCTTTATTACTTATTTCATTTGTTTCTTTCCTCCCAGATTTGATAGAATCACTTTCAGAAGATAGAGCTCGTTTGCTTGAGGAGAAGAAAAAGCTTGAAGAAGAAGTGAGTAAGTTGCGCAGCAGCACTGTGGTTCCCTCGCCGTACGCAGCCGCAGCCGCAGCCGCAGCCGCAGCCGCAGCCGCAGCCGCAGCCGCAGCCCCGGAGCTGTACGGAGCCTGTGCGCCCGGCTCCCCGGGTGAAGCCGACAGGCCCGCCCTGGAGACGGACGAAGGAAGGGTCGATTCAGCCATGGAGACAAGCATGATGTCTGTCCAGTGAGTATGCCCTCGGATAGGTTATGTAAGACTTTATATTGATTTTTTGGTTTTGCAGTACCGGAAGTGGAAGCCAGGACCATGCGCTTTCCAGGCAGGCGCGGAACCTCTGAGCTACTAATTACTAGTGGCATACTCTTAAGTAACCAAACTCTGAAGAAAGGAGGTGTTTTTAACGGTACTGATTTTCTACAACTCATACAAAGTGCCATTCAAAAAGGCAAGGCATAATCATGTGAAGAGAACATAGTGACTGGAAAACATAAATGACAAAAATAAGCGCAGACGTGGAAAATGTGTCAGAACAAAACACCAGCAAGGCACATGCCTTTAATCCCAGCTTCTCAGCAAGACTTTGCCTCCAAGTAATGAAGAAATAAATAAATAAATGAAAAAAGCTAGGGATGTAACTCGGGCAGAGTGCCTTGGACTCAGTCCCCAGCACCACAAAACAAAACCTTATCAGGAAAAAATACAGCCAGTTGCATTCAGTGTCTGAGAGAGTCAGCTGGAACAAAATGATACAGGAAGAAAGTTAATGTGATAGGAAAAGGTCAATATGGCAAATGAAGAAAAGATACTAAGGATCAAAAGCAAAAGGCTTTAAAAAATGTTAAAAATTTTATTTTTAGAGAGGGTATGTTTCATCAAATAGTTGTTAACTTCTAGGTGCTTTGAAATGTGACTCTGATTAACTTTTCTGAATCAAAAATTCATTAAAAATAAAATCTGAGGGACTGAGGAATTAGCTCAATGGTTCCAGTGTCTGCCTTGCAAATGCAAGGCTCTGAGCTCAATCCTTGGTAACCACATACCACAAGGCCGGACATGGTGGCTCACGCTGGTAATCCCAGCACCCCGGATGCAGGGGGATGCTGCGAGTTTCAGGCTTGCCTGGGCTACATAGTGAGCTCAGGGCCGGTCTGAACTGCAAAGCGAGACCCTGTGTTTAAAAAAAAAAAATCTAAATTTTCAGGGTCCACTATTAGAGTAGGATTCTTCTCTCGCAAGAAACAAGTAAAAAGCAAGCAATAAAAAACCCATTTTACCAAGTACAACAACTTAGAAAATATAAATATGCCAGATCACAAAGGAAGCCTCAGTTCAAGTCACAAGTCTTTATTTTTGAGAACTGAAATATGTATTTACATGGCTACAGATATGTAGCATTGAGACCTATCCATAGAATTTATTGATGGATAAAGATTTACTCAGAACTAAACAAAAGTATCAAAAATATCAAGGTGGTCCTCTGGAAGAACTATATACATTTATTAAAAATGAGTTTGCTCCTGTAGGAAAAAGACTTATTCTTTTTAAAGAAGATTGATTCTTAATGTCTGCTAAAAATATGAAATTGGAAGAAATTATCTCCAGATAAATTTATGTACAGCATTTTGAAGATCTCAGTCTGATGCACAGAACAGACAGTATTGATAGGTGTCCTAACTTAAATAGGATACTTTTGAAAAGTTAGTACAAGACTTTAAATTACTGATCTGTGGTAGTACTTTAAACTTCCAAAATCGTACTGAAGGAGATACAACATTCATAATGTCAAAAGACTAAAACTTTACTAATGGTCATTTACTTTCAGGGAAAATGTCCATATGCTTTCTGAAGAAAAACAGAGAATAATGCTCTTAGAAAGAGTAAGTAAATTGTCCTCTTGAAATACTGTTTTTAATATGTTCACTTTGATAATGCATTCAAACTTACTGTGAAAATACAAGATATCTCTATTTGTGTTCATAAAGTAAAGCTTTAAAAATTTTTATGGTTAATATATTTTTGTGGTTGATGTTTTGATTAATTGTGTCATTTGTGATCCTACTGGCTACATGATTAACAATAATACTTTAGTTCTTTTATTTCATAAACTTCCAACGAATGATGTCTCTATAAGGGCAAAAAGGTGGGTAGTTTTTATAAAATAATACAAATTTGAATTTTATACATTCAGAAAGCATTAAACTTCTGGGTTTTTTTTATAAATGAGTAGAAATATAAAGAAAAGTAATAAAACAAGTTATATTTTTTAATAAAGATGAAGTGAACAGGAAAAAACTGGCAGTGGGAGGGCTCTTATTGAGGTACTGGGTAGGCTTTTAAGATTTTCAGCAATGCCTTTGCTGTTTACAAGCTTAACTGATACAAGTACAAAGTCAGAACTATACAGCTTTGTTGGGATGATACCATTTATTCTTGTTAGGAAAGACTTATATGATAACCACTCCAGACTAATTGGAGATGCAGCTTGTAAATAGAAACCCTTCATCTCAGATCGGGCCCACCAGCCAAGTCAAGATCTCAGATATTTACTGCTTATATACAAATTTCACTGCTAATTGTTATTGAAACTTGACAATTGTTGCATTAGGTAAATGTATCCAAATTGTTTGCATTAAAGCAATAAATAATTAACCAATTGGAAAAGATTCATGGAAATAACATCACTATTAACTTTTCATACCAGAACCACATTAATTTGAAAATGACTTTTTGTGCTTAGTATTTATAGGGATTAACCAAAGTTTTTTATTTTTTCCACCTATAGACATTGCAGTTGAAAGAGGAAGAAAATAAGCGGTTAAATCAACGACTGGTAAGGTTTTTTTCTGGAAATGTGATGCTACCATTTTAAAACTATTTACATGATATTTCATTATGAAGACACTCAGTCTGGAGGACATGCAGCATTTTTTGATTAATTCTCGTACTTGTTATGCTGGTCATTGATTGATTCACATAATAATGAAATCAAGTCAGAGTTGTCACCTGTAACTTCATTTTTAAATTTTATCCCATTCCCCCTTTCCCTCCTTATATACAAAAGCTTTGTTTTCATTTTTTCCCTTCTATTGTCACTTTTCTTCCTTTCTTCCTTCTTTCCTTGTTTGCCTTCCCATTTGAATGTTTTCTTTCCATTTCCCAATATGTGCTATACATTTTTGTCCTTATTTCCACTTTCA
>PVIR01015221.1:0-38762 GCA_004026965.1 Petromus typicus
GGTTCCTTCTTGTCCGCAGCCTCGCCAACATTTGCCGTTGGCTGATTCTGAAATGGCAGCCATTCTATGTGGAGTGAGATGAAATCTCAATGTTGTTTTCATCTGCATCTCTCGAATGACTGATGATGTTGAGGTTACCATCAACTTATTTTAAAAGTTCCCCCGCATCGTATCGGGCATAATTGCACCAATGCTCCAGCTGCTCAGTACCAGTCTTCTATGGTTGTTTTCCGGGACTGGGTCAAATACCTGTTACTAGTAACGTGAAGGAGAGGAAGTTTTACGAAGGCTCAGTTTCAGACGTTTGGCTCCATTGTCGCTCCCCTCATGGGCTTCTGTCTTGGGCAACACGGTAGGAGGTAGAGGGTTGAACAGTGAGGGAAGCCTCCCCACAGCAGTTGAGAAACAAAGTGCGGAAGAAAGAAAAGGACAAGGATCTTAATATCCCCCCTTTTTTTTTTCTTTTTGTCTTTTTTTTAAACTTTCACAACATTATATTTATTTCCTTTTCATTAGGGAAACTTCATGAGCTTAGGAAGCTATGTTTTTCATAGGGTTACTTGCTAACAAAGAAGTACAAATTCAAATATGTAAAACAGTTCAATCTTCTCATAATGATGCAGAAGTCAGTGGCTACTAGTTACATGTAGCAAATCATGTGAGAACTCACCCCAAATGAATCCTTTTATGGAAAAAAATATTTTACTGTTATTTAACTATTTAATGTACATTATTTTTAATTGATTTTGTTGGTATATTTTATATACATATTATGATCCTAATAAACATTGAGAATTTGTACCAATACATGACACAACTTAATTTTCATTTTTCCCATTCCCCTGCCCACCCTACAACCCCGCTCCCTTTATGTATAAGCTTTGTTTCCCTTTATTTTTAACATCAATTTTTTTCTTTCAAGTAAACAAGTCTAATAATCTAAAATCTTTGTCATATGCTCACCCCCTAAATATCCTATCAACTTTCAAGAGCAAATAGATTGGTGACTAAATCTAATGCATAAGTCTTTTGAAGGCACTTCTTAGCCATATCCTTCGGGTTATAAATATCTTAAAATTCATAGTCACTTAAAGTCTTAGAACAAATTTTTATAACTAGGAAGTAGATGCAAAAAGGTGGAATTAAGTCACTGTTAAGTATATCCATTGGCTCTGGTGCCTATGCATTTGATCAATAATGGAAAGTACGAGTAATTGTTTTCTGATTCAAATATTCTACAAGTCAGAATGGTATTTCAGCATTCAGTATAGCTCATGATGTCTGGGTGTTAATGTAGCTAGTGCTAGGGACTTCCAAAGCTATTTCATGTTGAGCTAGTTTGGCTATTAAATATGTTATAGTGGAGTCTGTGTCATGTGAAAGACCATTAGATTGTGAGGAAAGATAAATTTATTTGTAGAAATGCTGGTAGAAGAACTTGCAGACAGTTGAAATATATCATCTTCAGAATAATTTCTATTTTGAAGAAAATTATCTCCAACTTTCAAAAATAATGGTTTTTATCTAGTAACTTTTTTATTATGTGTCACTTTAAGATATTGTGTCATATGGGACTATAATTTTTAATTTGTCATCGCCAAAAGCACAAACTCTAATCTAAGTTGTCAAGTCTACTTTTACATATGCAAATCCTTTAAAATGCATCTATTTCTGCCATTTTGATCACTTTTTTTAAGACAGTTGAACATTTTTTGATCTGTGTAGCAAAAGTAATGATATCTCATATATAAAGTAAATAAAAACTAACAACTTAACTGATAAGAAGTTCAGAAATAGAAGGACTGGTTGGTTTTTAAGAGAAACAGAATCCCCAATTAGAACACAAGAAGACATACCTTTGTAGTTGGTTTAGAAACTGAGCTATAAATATCCTAATCATACTATTTGGTAAAAAGGTCAAACCTGGGGAAATTTTGTTCTGTTGGACTGGCCTGTTATTTGAAGCTGAAGTTATAAGAGAATTAAGGGAAAATAAAATTAGTAACTATGAAAAAATAGACAAAATCTTTATTTTTTGGGCTCATTCAAATCAAGTTTATTTCATATTTATTTCTTTCTCTAGCAGATAGAATATTATATTATTATTTAATTTTATTTAGCTGGTTTTTCTAATTAAATCAAATGTTAAGAAGTTTAAGAAATTTGGCTTGGTGTTGCACGACTGTGATCCCAGTGCTTAGGAGCTGAGGGAGGAGGATTGCTGAGAGTTTAAGGCCAATCTGTGATACAGACTGAGTTTATTTCCAGCTTGTGCAACAAAGTGCTAACTCATCAAAATAAACAAACAAAAAGAACTTTGAGGCATTGAAATTCTGCAGTTCAGTGATCTTTCAGAGTAGGAACTGGACCATATATGTTTCTGAGTTTCTATCTGACTGAAATTTAAGTATGTAGGAATAGGAAATTCTAGCTAAAGTGAATAAGGGTGCCACTTTAACACAGCCATCTCAAATATATTACTTTACTTCACTATATTACTTCACATGGAGATGCGTTCTCAATGGATTCAGTTATATAATTCATACTTGTACAAATTCCTTAGAGAAAGAGAATTAATTTTCAAGCCGGATATTAATTTGAGGGACAAAAAAGAGATGAGTTATTGAATTCAAGTTTTTTCTTCATTTAAATGTAAATTAAGTATACATTACTAAAATCACACAAACTCCAACTATATACTCTTCATGAGGTATGGCTAAAGAAAAGAAAGCAGCACAGTAAGCTGATACTTCAAAGCTTTAATTTTTAAAAATGTTCTTTAAAATGAGTGATCAATAAAAATAGAATTGATTCCCTTAGAAAATTAACAAACATATGAAGAGTGTTGGACTTAGCAGTTACTCTTCATTTGAATTTAGTCTTCCTTCTTGGTTTGGATAATTTTGCAGGAAATTCTAGAAAAAGTTTCATATCTCTCTTATCCTTAAAATTGAAAGTCTGCCTATTCCTTTTAGAGGAGAAGTTTTCTATCCACCTAGCCAGTGAAAAAAATAACACATTTATAAATCACTGTACATCTCATATTCCTCGAGGAGGCATTTCAATAGACTCCAAAAAAATTTTGATGGAAGAAGATTCTGTAACTATCTTGTATAAATGTTTGAGATAGAGGCTTTAATAACTTGCAGCATAACACAAAATTCTTAAGGTCTTTGTCTGAAGCCAAACATAGTTACTTTATTTTGTTAATCATTGTAAGTTCATTTTTCAGTGATAACATGTACTCTTGATGGATAATAAGCTTGTTATGTGATACTTACCAGTCAAGCATACTGGAGAAAAGAGCAAAGGGGAAGCTAAACATAAGCACAGACTTCCCCAGGCCTCCATGCTTGACTCTTAACATTTTATTTTCAGTAGAAATGTAAAGTTGTCTGTTGTCTTACCTGATAAGTACTGAGCCAATTTCCACCTAGTTAGGAAGCATTTTTGTTTCTATAAACTAAGTAAATAATTATTAGATGATATCTTACTATTTTCTGATAATTTACATAAATGTTTGCTCATTTTATACTTTAAAACAAATCAGTTATTTTCTATGTGTAAGATTTTATGAGTTTTTTTTTTTTCCAAGCCTAGGATAGATCAGAAAATGTTTATTTAATTTTTAAATAATAAAATGAATTTTTTGGGGGCCAGGGAGTTAGCTCAGTGGTTCCGGTGCCTGTCTTGCAGGCGCAGGGGCCCGGGTTCGATTCCCCGGTAACCACATAACAATACTGGGTGTGGAGACTCACACCCAGCAGCAACCAGTACCACATACCATAGTGCCGGGCATGGTAGCTCACGCCTGTAATCCCAGCACTCGGGAGGCAGAGGCAGGAGGATTGTGATGTGAGTTTGAGGCTGAGCTCAGGGCCAGCCTGAACCACAAAGCGAGACCCTGTCTCAAAAAACCTAAATAAATAAATAAATAAATAAAAATAAAATGAATTTTTGGCCCGGGGATATAGCTCAGTGGTTCTGGCACCTGTCTTGCAAGTTCAAGGGCCCAGGTTTGATTCCCTGGTAACCACATACAACACTGGGCGTGGAGACTGACCCCAGCAGCAATCAGTACCACATACCACAGTGCCGGGCATGTTGGCTCACGCCTGTAATCTCAGCACTCGGGAGGCAGAGGCAGGAGGATTGCTGTGATGTGAGTGTGAGGCTGAGCTCAGGGTCAGCCTGAACTACAAAGCGAGACCATGTCTCAAAAAAAAAAAAAAAAGAATTTTTTATAACAATGTACATAATAATTAAGGCTTTGATAATTTTTCCTCCCTAAGACATAAGACTTGCTGCTGTTAACTCTATTGTTGTGATTGATCTGCTTTTATAAATGACCAGACGATTTTTTTCTTGCAGATTTTAATAGTCTTCTTTGATATGCAATTTGGCAATGAAGTAACATATGTGGAGACATTCAGCTCATCATGGTCATTGCTCTTGGATCTATAGGTGCAGATCTCTGCTGAGATCTGGGAAGTTGGCATTATTACACTCAATAGGTTTACTATAACTTTTACCTGTACCTCAGCTCCTTTGTACTAGTGATTCATAGTCTTGGTGTTGTGTGTCTCACAGACTTGTATATGTCTCTTATAATGTATTATATTTTTCCTACTACTGTATGAAAGTAATTAAATGTTTATTTTTCTTATTATATATTTGCAATACCTTTCTATCTTTCTGACAATAATCAAGGGCCACAAACTATTTTTCTTTTGTCCTTCCAAATAAATTATGTGCTTAGTGCAAAAATACTTCTTATTTAGTATATAAAAAATTTTTGCTCCTAAACCAACCGTACACATCTAAAATATCTAGTGTGAAATTAGGAAATGATCGGAAATAATTACAGCATGTAGAGTGGAGAACAGAAGTCTCCAGAGATTAATGGAGAACAGATAACCTGAAAGAATATCTATTACCATAAACATTTTCATCTGCTGGTGAGCCATGATGGGGGAGACTGACACCAGATTTAGACTGTTAGGAATGCCCATCGCCTTGCTATTTAGAAATTGCAGCTATACATACCTTGAAATAAAATTTTTATAATATATACAAACAAATTTTATAAATTATTTTATAAGAGCCAAATGTGGCAGTAGGAGTTTGTGGTCCCAGATCCCTGAAAACTGAAGCAGGAGGGTCTTTAGACTCCAGGAATTCAAGACCAATCTGAGCAACATAAAGAGACACAACATTCAAAAAACACATTAAGGAACATATCATGTTTGTCAGGTGAGCAAAAACATTTGCAACAGACATAGGTACATATTAATAACAAGCCACTAGCAAATGCACTTGAAGGGCAACCTTGCTCTAGTGAGAGACTTAAATTCAATCTTTCTTATTCTAAAATCACCTTTACTACAAGGAATAAGTTTAATTTACTAGAATGAAAGGCTTTAATAATGAAACTTGACAAAAATATGAAACATGAACTAAAAATAAGATCAATATATTTTTACAATGTATATATTTATCTATATATATATAGATTGATAACTGAAAAAATATCTAAATTATTTCTGTTTTGAAGACAACTGTTCAAAAATCTTCAAGAACAGGGAAAGACTATAAAATTTTAGTCAAGAGAAATGGTAATGATATCCTTCAAGATTTCAGCAAGATTAAATGAGATTTTTAAAATAACATTTCAAAAATAACTTTATGATTCTTTTATTCTTGTTAGTGGCATCTAAAAATGTTAAATTATTTACTAAATTAATTTAATCCTCTTAAGATGACCTGTTTTTAAACCATTCTCAATTTAATGTAATTGTTTTTTCATATTTCAGAAATTTCTATTTACCTATATGAGACGGTTTCACACTATTATATGCCATATTTATCCTCTAAGTACAGTTTATTCCCAATCGTTTGAAAAAGAAGGCACACATCATCTGCCTGCTGTTCTGATTTCAGATTAACACCAAATGCATAGTTAATTAAAGGCCACTAACTAAAATTAACTTGTCCTTCAACAGCCTGAATTTACTGAGAGTAGAAAATATTAAGCTATCAGTGTTGTGGTGAATAAAAATAGCACAAATCATATGACTGAATACTTTTAATTGAGCTTCACTGGAAATACTTTTAAGTGTATTTTTTATAAATTTTCTTTTATAAAAGAATAATTCAAAATGTATTTTATTTATGTGTTTAGTTGTTTGAGAAACATAGAATATTAAAAAATGCATGTGTTCTAATGTTTATGAAGAAAAGATATTGTGGGATGAAATGTTTTAAATTTTTAAAGTGGTAGTCCTCTCATTTAAGTGAGTTGATTTGTCTCATGTTCTTTTTATGAGATATGAGAATATGGAAAATAATATATTCTTATTTTTAACATTTTATATTGCTTAAAAGATATAGAATATCAAGCCTATATAGTTAAGGAGGAGAATACTTTTGAAAAATTCATTATTTTATCAAGTATATAACTTACAAGTGAATACTTGACCAATTATTACACAAAATTTTATCATTATTAATTATTAAATATGTCATAGAGTTATGATACATTGGGAAAAACAATAAACATTAAAGAAGGTGAATAGATAAGTAGAGCACATGGAATATAATTCATAATATAGAGCAGGAGAACAATATGTTTTCTGTGTGAATTATTTCCAATATAATCATTTATTATGAACACCCAATATTTTTAGAATATTGCACCCAAAGGGAGTATCAGGAAAAAAGTAAAATTTTTTAAATGTAACCTAGAAGGCACAATTAATAATATTTAGGGTATTTTGTTTTAAGTCTCTACTACATTTGATTCCCAAGTGAATATGGTTTGGCATTTTTCTGACATTGGGAAGTTGATAAGATATGCATATATACTTTTACACAAGAAATTAGATAACACATAAACACTGTGTCAAATATTTTTATTTCAAATGTACTTAATATAAACATAATTGATTATGCATTGTCATATATGTTTCCGAAAATGTGAATTTTATAAAAAAACTCAGTATGACTGCTAAAAAATTAAATTCTCCAAAACCACTCAGTCAATAGATGAAAAGGAAACAACCTTCAATTTGTTTTAGGTTATATTTAAGAATACTTAATAAAAGTAGAATATTTCAATTCCTGCTCTGTGAGGAGCCTGTATTGGAATTCTTGTTTAGTCATTTCTTCTTGCTCAATACTAATTTTTCTCTATTCTAATGCTTACTTTTCCTAAATTATTACTAGAAAACATTGCTGTTTCATCTGATTTAAGAGACTGATTGAATAGGATAATCTAAAAGAATATTTTGAGTAAATAATAGAAAGCAATCATCAATGCCTTAACTGAAGAAGTAGGCATAAGTTAGAATGACATCAAACACATTCAATACAATTAACACTTTTTTTTTTCTACGTGAAAAAGTCCTAAAATACTGGTATTATAAAATACTTATCCTGATTTAAAAGGAATAATATCTGTACTAGACAAGAGTTTTCTTTTCAATGTCTTCTCTGGATAATTCTAGTACTTTGCATTTGTAGAACTGGATTTTTATTTGGGATTAAAAGTGAGAAAAATTTAAATGAATTTGACAAGTATGATGATAAAATAGAATAATATTCAGAGAAGGCAATGGCAAATACAGATATGTATTAAGTTAGCTAATTTTATGGCTAAAAAGAGGTCACCTGAAAGTAGAAAATGAGATAGATGACACAATTTCTAGGACAGAGAAGAAAATAAAAATTTAACCTTATACTGATTATGTTAATAACTGTTCAATTTTAAGCTGCCAAATTTAAGTGTATGTTAGAGTGAAACAAACATAATGAATGGTTTATAATGATTTTAGTATTAAAGACACAATAGAATAAAATTTTGGTGAAATATTCCTCATTGTATTTCTCCTCTGTTTACAAATCCATTTTCTCAGTAGTATCTACAATTGTCTTTTGCAGATATAACGCCAATTGCTAACTGATTAAAATTATTAGTAAAGGAATAAACTACCTTTTTTATAATATTTTGCTTTTAGATTAATACACAAATTGTTTTTCACAATGAAAGCAACTTGAAACATGCCTGTTATGTTTATGTTTACATGGTTTCAAAAGAATGAGAATGATTAAAAATGTTCTTTTCTTATGAGTCCTAATCTAAATCATTGTGTGTGTTATGAGCCTAGATAACAAAATTAAGCAAATGTACAATGGTGGACTCTTGGTAAATTCTTCCTACATTTTAGATACCACTAGAACTGCTTTTAGTAATTAATTTTGTGACAAAGAAATTGCTCTATGTTCAAGATGAAATGGAGTTTCAGGATTCTGGTACTTTTGTACGGTTACTTTCACAACTTCAATCAGAATGTGAGAAATGTGCACCCCAGCTGTACCTAGTGATGTCTGGACATCTCTTGTCATTACTGGTCACAGGTAAATAATAGGACATGGAGAAATTGCTGTAATCATTTCTGAGGTTGCAATGTGGCACATTTACAGGTCTGCATGAACAGTTGGATGCTTTCACAGTTCATCATTCATGAGTTGTTTCACAAGCTTGTCAACAGTTATTCCTTGAAGGAGTAATCATCCAGATCTTGCAGTCCTTCAGGACTACAAAGTCATCTTGAAGTAGCATTTAGACTGCCGCTGCTCACCTGAGCCTCACGCTGGCACACATGGGTGGTGAAACACAACAGTTGCCAGACAGTAGTGACTGTGGAGCTCCAAGTTGTTGACATATTTGCAGTCTCCAGTTCAAGTACTTGCCTTACAGCATTTCCCTGTGTTATATGAATATTAATGTTTGTTATGGCGTGAAGATATACATCTTAATAAGGTAAACTAAAGAGCCAGTCTAGTGTTCCTGAAATGACAAGCTAACAACTGGGACAGGATGTAAGAAAATGATTTTTTTTTTTTAACTAAAAGGAATATAATAGTCTCTACAAATCCTAGTCAGGCCAAACAGATATTTTCTCAGGTCTACCTAGAGGTTAGAGATGAATGATATGAACCTATTAGAATATATGCTGTTGGCTCCTAAAACTTGGACAAAGAAGTATCTTTGATTTGACACTCTGTTCTAACTTAATAGTCAAAAAATTACTTTGATTAAGTGATATAGGATACTAATTTAGCAAAAATGATTTGAATTTCAAATTGAATTGTATGACAGACATACTCTGTCTTTATATGAATGTGTGTGCTTTATTGATCTTATGTGAAATCTTTGTTTTAATTCACATAATGTAGATGAACAATCATTTAATAGTGACAGCATAATAAAGAAAATAATAAGTAATGTGATTTTTATGTTCATAGTTTTCTCGCTGTACCTGAAAATAAAGTTCTAAAATTTCTTTTTAAGAAAAGCATTTTCCATGTTTAAGTTGAATTAACATATACTTTTTTAAAGATTTACGTGGTACATTTATAATTCACTGCATATTTGCAATATGTGATGGTTAAATCAAGAAATTAGCACTTCCATATGCTCATATATTATTATTTCTATAAATTGAGATCCTTTAAATTCCTCTCCACTAATTGTTTTGAAATGAATAATTGCTTGTAGCTAATGTTTGCCCCATTGTGCTTATAATTATTTCAGCACCTCAAATTAGTTTGATACCCAGTATCTGCCTAGTCAACACCTCTCCTACCTTCTACCCTTCCTGATCTTGTTATCTCTATTCAATTCTACCAATATGAACATAACTTTTAGCTTTTACAAGTAAGGAAGACCTGTTGTTTCTAATTTCCTTTCTGTGTTTGTGACAACATAGATGGAAACAATAAGCCACAAACAGCAATAATTCACAAACACTGGGATTGGATTCTTTTCTACCACAGTAATTTTGCATTGTGAATAAAGAGCATATTTCAATATCTAGTCATTCACCAGTGCATATTTTGGCTGATTCATATTAAAGTCATTGTCAAAAATGCTACAATACTCATAAGCATCCAGGTATTTATGACATGAAAATTTAATTTCCTTTCACCATATGTCCAGTGGTGAAATTGCTACCTCATATGTAGTTTTATTTGTAGTTTTTTAAAAGAAATAAAATATTTTATATTAGTTCATCAATGTGTATTTCTATTAACAATACAAAGGAGTTCCTCTTTCTCTGTATCCCTGCCAGCATTTTTATTTTTTATCCTTTTGATAAAAATCTTCCTACTGGAAATTCTGTGGAGGGTTTCTGCGAAGAGGGGATGTTGGATTTGCATTGGTTTTTCTACATCTACTGAAATGAAAAAAAATGTCTTCGATACTTCACACAGTTCATTTGATTTACCATGATTGCCCATCTGAATATGTTAGTCAGTTCCCCATTGTAATGACAGAATACCTGAGAGGAATATTTTGAAGAAGAAAAGACCTATTTTAAAGCATACCTTCAGAGGTTCCTATCCAAGGTCACTTTACTGTGCTATTTCTGGGCCAAAGTGAGGCAGTAGTGTGGGGTCTGCGATAGAAAAAGTTATTCACCTCAAGATGGACGGAGGTTAGGTGATTACATAAAGAAAATGTGATATACATACTAGTGTACTACTCTGTTATAAGGAAGAATGAATTTGCACCTTGAGGGTATATTGTTAAGTGAAATAAATCAGACAAGTTTGAACCATGTGATAACATGGTCCACTAACATGAGATACTTAAAGAATAAATAAATTAAAGAGCAAAGTAAAAGATCATAAGAGACAGGGAGGTAGAAATTATAGAAATAGAAATAAAACCAAGAGATAGAGGGAAAAGCAAAGAAGGGGAGGAGAATGTAAAAAGAATATGACTCAAAACCATTATTATTTATTAAATATTTTGCAGTGTTTTTCCCCCTGGTTTTGGGAATCAAACTGAGGGCCTTGGGCTTTTCAGGCAGGCAGTTCACTGCTGAGCTACATCCCTGGCCCTTGTTTTAGATTTCTACTTAAATCTGAGTATAAGGTTGGGACTCAATTTATTTTCTTTTTATTCTATGTGCTTGTGTGTAGTACTACATAAAAAGTCTAAGATTTTTTGGTCTTCTTGGGTCATTTTATCTATGTATATTCTAAGACTATATTCATTTCAACATTTTGTTTTCTAAGAAAACTTGATATTTGACACTGCATTGAACATACTAGATACAATCTTTTTGTCAATCATAAATCAATAAACTTGATAAGAACAAATGCTATCTCTATTTAAAAGAAGTATGAAATCATATTATTTTACATAAAAAAAATCAGTGTGAAATTTTAGTAGTTCATCTGTAAGCCTGACAAGGAAATATAAGCCTGTAACCACAGAATTCTGAGTCTGAGGCAGAAGTTCATTAAATTTGAGCTGAGCTGGGAAACTCCATAACTTACCAAGATTGGACCTCAAAAAACGAATAAATAATAATGATAGGTGATAACACTAAGCAAAAAAGCCACAATTTAAATAAAAGGATCATTTATTCAAAATAATAAAATGAATTTGATCAGGATGAAATGATTTACACAGATTTATTGTTTTCCTTCTTAGTCTCCCACATTCGCTATTGGTGACCTTTCTACCAAGTTTAAATTGGAGGTAAACCATTTTATTTGGTAGACAAGAAACCAATCTTATTTGACAGAAGAAAACTAATTTTACAAAAGTGAAAAAAAGTAAAAAAGAAAGAAGGAATTTAAAATTTAAAAAGGAAAGAGGAGGGTTCACCATACCGTGACATTACACAGTGTTCTGCATCAATACTGGCTTATTAATTATAATTTAATTTTTACTTCTCCTACATATACAATTTTGACAAAGTAAGAATTGTGATTAAATAATGAATATATTAAGTAATAAAACCATATTATAGATTTGTAGTTCAAATTTTATTTTGAAAACATTTCCATTAATTACATTGTTCTGAAGTTGTACTTGCAAAGCACAACTGTTAGATTTACTGAAAATCAGGTTCAAATCTCACTTCAAATTTTTGCTTTGGACAAATTTCCTCCAGCTGTGAAGCCTTCATCCTCCATCTCTCTGAAGACTTTCTTTTTGTAACATGATCAGTACTGGATATCACGGCGAGGTGTCTGGGGTACCTGTGAGGTTTACGGTCTATCCATTTCAGAAAGAAGTATTTTACAGGCTGAACAATTAGTGTAGCAAACACAGCTGGGGGCAGAGCTCAGCAGTGCCTCTTCTGCTTGACAAGAGCAAGGTTATGAGTTCGATTCCAAATATCGGGGGCAGGGGGAAATAAGAAAAAACAACGTTGCAAATTAAAAACAGAGGAAAAACAAAGTTCCTCTAAATAATGGCTAAAAAGTTTAGATCGCCATGTTGTGCTTGTTTTTGTTTCGGAGCCGTTATTTAAGAAAGAAGAAAGTGAAAAATACATTTTACATTTTTAAAAAATTTTTTTATTTTTCAAATAAGTACTTCAAACTTTCCTGCTCAATAAAATTAGTCTGGGACACTTACTGTACTTTGTTTTTCTCACTCTAGGATATGAAAAAATATGACTGAAAGTTCAGTTCCAGCCTAAGAAACTTAGAGACTTAGCAAGAGTCAAGATTCCAGAAACAAAAGAAGCCCCAAATCATCAAGATGCTGGGGATGTAGCTCAGTATAAAGGCCCAGGTTCAATTCTCAACACAGTCAATCAACCAATAATTTACATTTATAATAATTGTAAGAGACCTACAGCTATCATACTAAATAAATAGTAATACAATTGGAGTCACAAGCACTTGATTTGGAAACATAATTTTCCTCCCAGGACATGTATATCCTGTGGCTTTTTAAAAACAAATGTGCAGGGCTGAGGATTTAGCTCTGTGGTTCCTGGGCCTGCCTGGCAAGTCAAGTTCCCAAGCTGAATCCCTTGAACCACATATCACAATACCGGGTGTGGTGGCTCAGGCCTTTAATCCCAGCACTCAGGAGGCAGAGGCAGGAGGATTGCTGTGGTTTGAGTTTAGCCTGGGCTACAGGGTGAGTGAGCTCAGGGCCAATTTGAACTACCAAGTGAGACCCTGTCTGGGAAAAAAAAAAAAATGCTAAAACTATTTCATAATAATGACAAAATAACAAACTTAAAATGAAGACAAAATTATAAAATATATGACATATTCAAGATAAGCAGATATAAGGAAGGCCAGCAATGTTTAGTGCATTTTGTAGTTGCAAGTTAGGTAGAGATACATGGAAAGGAGAAAAAAATCACTTCTACCTTTCTGTGCTTTTGATACATTCCCTTCTAAGTAAGGACAGACTACATAAGAAAAACAAATATGAGTTTGCTAACATGCATACCTCAAGTGTAAAGGACAGCTGTGCAGAGAATGAATAATTCTCAGAAACATCACATAACTTGATTTCCTACGGTGTCTTTTTCAATAGGCAATTCAATTTTAGTGATAAGAGAGAAAAAAGACGTTGAGTATTTAGGGGTGCAAATCATTGGAAGAAAATTGCTTAGAGAACTAATGGTGAATAAAAGTGATTAAATTTGAGTAGATTGCCCTGGTACTGCTCCAGACCAGTGCACTGTTATTTTCTCTCTTTAACCTTTGTTGTCCCTGATAGACAAGGGTAGGTGATGTTTTTCTCAATTTGTGTCTTGCTTTTCACACCAGGAGAGGAAGACAATTTTTCTTTTGTCTCCCTCTTTCAAATTACTTTCAGTTCAAAATAATCTTTATTCCATATTTTGTGGGGGCATATTCTGATACTCCTTACTGATTAATTACTTTTTACAAACAATTAAAAATAAAAACCAATTTAGGGGGGTCGGGGATTTAGCTCAGTGGTTCTGGCACCTGTCTTGCAAGCGCAAGGACCCAAGTTCAATCCCCAGTTAACCACATACAATACTGGGTGTGGAGACTCATGCCCAGCAGCAATCAGTACCACATACCACAGTGCCGAGTGTGGTGGCTCACACCTGTAATCCCAGCACTTGGGAGGCAGAGGCAGAAGGATTGCTGTGATGTGGGTTTGAGGCTGAGCTCAGGGTCAGCCTGAACTACAAAGAGAGACTCTGTCTCAAAAAACCTAAAAAAATAAAATAAAAATTAGAAAAATTTATTTTCATTTTTGTTATATTTTACTCTTTGTATTAGGAATAATTACATATCAAAATTGATTTGAATTATACAAAAATAAAACAAGTAATTTATGCTGAAATTCACAAGATGCATAATCATTCCTTAAATAGTGTGATGTTGTAGATAATTGTCTATATTTAAAGGAATTAATAATTTCATAATTTGTAACCTAAACAAGAACAATGTAGTAGTAATGATGCGCCCATACTTAGTGCTTACTATACTCATGTGTTCAAAACACTATAATGCATATCCTAATTTAATTCAAGCTCCTATGCATCGTAGAAGGACAGATACAGAGAAAGCCATAAAAATAGATAAAGAGGTCTTATATAAAGTTTTGATGATCAAAAAATAAAAATTTACATGGGAAGGCATGTATGGATAAATATAAGCAATATGAAATCAGAACCAGTAGCCCTTTGTAATACTGCCAAATTAACAAACAAATCCTCATAGATATAAAGCAGATTATTTTTCAAATACTGAACAAATTCTGTATTTACATTTCAGTTTCTACATTTATCCATATTAGGATCCTAAAGATATGTTCAAGCACTCCACTGTAAACTATGTAGGGCAGAAATAATCTTCAAAAATAGTTATATTGTATTCTAGGTTAAGAAATGTTAAATGTATTAATTTTATTTAGTTTATAAATAATTTTAAATTTATTAATGGCAGAAATAACTAATGAGTAATATTTTTGGAATTTTAATATAAGTTGTAGCTGATATAAATTATCAATTCTGATTTGAATTCATCAGATTAATAGTAAGAATAAAAGATTCCCGAGAGGAACATTTCAGTTCAGTCTTGATAAGCTCAATTCATGCTTATCATGATTATCTATCTATCTATCTATCTATCATCTATCATCTATCATCTTTTTGAGACAGGTTATCCCTTTGTAGTTCAGGCTGTTTCTGAGCTCACTATGTAGTCCAGATGAACTTGGAACTCACAGCAGTCCTCCTGCCTCTGCCTCCCAGGTGCTAGGATAATAAACATGAGCCCCCCTCCCTGGCGCTGTTTTATATGGTACTGATTGCTGATGGGCATGAGTCACCACACAGGACATTGTTGTCTGTGGTTACCAGGGATCAAACTCGGGAACTTGCACTTGCAAGGCATGCACTGGAACCAGTGAGTTAAATATCTGGCCCATATTATTATATTTTAACATAAGTACTTTACCTGTTGTCCATATTTTGATCAACTTTTTATAAGAATGAAGATTGCAAAAAGTTTAGGAAATTTCATGCATTTGAAATCAAAATGCATCATTTACAAAACTTTTCAGTAAACTAGTCATTAATTAATGATGTTAAAAGGATATTTTGGTTAAAGAAATTAAAGATACTTCAGTCTTATCTCTTATATAGCTGTAACAGATTATGGATTAAAACCCTGGTTGTATTTCTTTGTGATTAGAAGAAAAATTTCCATGACTGCCTGTTTTTTTTGTTTTGTTTTGTTTTGTTTTTTAGACAGGGCCTTGCTTTTGTGGTTCAGGCTGGCCCTGAGCTCAGCCTGAAATTCACATCACAGCAATCCTCCTGCCTCTGCCTCCCGAGTGCTGGGATTACAGGCGTGAGCCACCATGCCTGGCATTGTGGTATGTGGTACCAGTTACTGCTGGGCGTGACTCTCCACACCCAGTATTGTATATGGTTAACCAGGGATTGAACCCGGGTCCTTGCACTTGCAAGACAGGCGCCAGAACCACTGAGCTAACTCCCTGGCCCTCCATGACTATCTTTGATTAACAATGTTTCATCAATTAGTACATAAGCAAATTATAACCTGTTTTCTAAATTCATTTTTCTTTTTGGAAGTACACCTCTTACTTTCTTCATATTAAGCATTCTCTCAATTTAACCAGGACTTGAACTCAGCGATAGAAACTTTTCTACTACAGTTTTGGAGAGGATCCAAAACCTTTATAGTCATTCAGTCCATTAAACACTTGAAAACTAAAGCTGATTGAAGTCGTCATGTGGCCTTGCTCAGTGGCTTCTTTCTGGGCAGGTACGTAATTCTCTTTAGGTTGACTGCTAGCTATGATTTGCCTTAATAGAATTTTCCATAGCACAGAAACATACTTTTAGTGCTGTTTTTTAAGACATGAAACAGGTCTTTGTGTGTGTGTGTGTGTGTGTGTGTGTGACTAATACATGGGAGGATCATGAGTTTATGAAGAAGAAAAACAAAACTAAACTCCTGGATGATAAAGCATTTTCATTAGGAGCCAACAAACTTCTTGGCTCAAAACCAGTAATAAAAATTGTGATATTTGTTTTTGCTACTGCAATAAAATGTTTGATGTGCGGAGGTCACGGAGAAGGGCACGAGATTCAGTCAGCTTCTCTCCAGCCAGAGCACATGGCAGCGTGAGAGTGCGTGGTCAGTAATGAGGAGACTTTTGTGCTAAGGGAAGCACATTTACAGAGCTGTTTCCTCAGTAGAAGCCTTATTTGTGCTTTCATATGGCTTCACTATATTTGTATTTAGTTTTAGGAAAAAAGAAGGCTGAAATAGACTTTATTTCTTAATTTACATACTCTAGAACTTCAACTAAATGTGATAGATTTTTTGAGAAAATGAAAGAATGATGGAAAAAGAGAAATAAGAAGAAATATTTTGAGGAGAGTTGATGGTAATATCAGAACTATGATCAATTAAACAAAAATTAAGTATTCACTGCCTTTTAAACACAATTTGTACTTTCAAAAATAGCATTTCATTATTTATTGCAGAATTTTGAGAATTTAAAATGAAATGTTAAAGGCTTTTATTATATATGTATTATTTATATAATATTCCATATCTATTATATAGCATATATATAAAACTAGTACCACACATAGATTAGAACTTGAAGGTCCCTGACCATGAAGAAACATCCCTTTGATGGTTAGTAAATAAATTAGTGACTGTTTTATTCCATGAGAAAATGAGGGAACCAATTACATTTCTAGGTCATTGGTACACCTATCTTAATGAGCAGTATTTTATTCTTCTTTAAAATGCAACATGATAACATCAAAGAGTACTGACCTTGAGAAGAATAATAGAATTCCTGTTAATTTTTGTGTGTGTATTTAGGGAAACAAACAATACTTACCTTTTAGGATCCTTTAGAGAGCATATATTCAAAATCTAATGTTTTTCAGTTGGTGAGAATACTACTCAGCTAGAAGTATCCACAAGTGCACAACTTTTTAGTGATGAAGCCGGGTCTGCAGTTACTTTGTGTATCTCTATCAAAATGAGGTCAGGATTTGATGACTTTGTAAAATTGATTCTATGTATATTGCAATGTTGTATTGAGATGATTTATAATGGAATTTTGCCCAGATGCAATATTTTGGAATTGTCCTTCTTGACTGACATAACCTCTTTTGCCACCTAGATAAGATCGAACTTACCACATAATGATTTTTTTCCTTCTACAGAATGTACTTTCTTTGTGCTAATATTACATTGCTACTGGAAACATCATTTTCAAGTCACAGTGTGCAAATGGAATATTCCACTTTAAATGATGTTACACTTTTAAAGTTATTCAAATTTGTGTGTGTCTTATGTCACAGAGATTAGGAGAAGAGTCTCTAGAAATTCATTTGCATCTACAAAACCATAAATTTTTCATATTTGTAGGAGAAAACCTGCTTTCTGACCTTAGACAATAGTCTGTATATAGATTTTCAGGGTTTTTTTATTATTATTTAGCTGTTTGCTAGGGATGTTGTCTCTTCACAATAAAAGGACCATAGAACTATACTATTTTCTTTATTTTAATGTGGTCCTGATTGCTGGTGGGCATGAGTGTCTACACCAAGCATTGTTCTATGTGGTTACTTGGGATCAAACCCTGGTCCTTGTACTTGCAAGGCAGGCATTGGAACCAACGAAATAAATCCCCAGCCCCCTTAATTCAGACTCTTGGTATTATAAAACAGGGATTGTGAAATTCCTAAGAACTACATATTTTTCTCCAAAGGAGATTATATATCATATCATATCATATCATATCATGTGTAATACAACATGTAAAGCAAAAAACATCATAGGACTTTGACCTAATCATAAAAAAGTTCTTTTAATTGTTTTAAAAGTAACATTCTGACATAATAAAACATCATACAATGAAAAATAATGTTAGATTATTAATGGTTTTCTTTGCAGTATTCTAAATTGAAGCCTCATATACAGGAAATTTTAGGATCGTACAAATTGACAGAATGAGCTTTTGTATTTTTAGAGCCTCTTCTTTAATATATTATCATAAGATTTTTTGCCCAAGTAATTACCATTTATTAATAGCAAAAGAACATTTTAATGTTACATTGGCCTAACAGAGTCCCAAATGTTTGTACAGCTGCTTTATCAATGAATAAAGTGTTGCACACCATTAACACATTGTATTATTAGCAACTAATTCCTCACTAAAGAAAATTGAAAGACATTTTTAAGTGTGGTGTTCCTTGAGATGCTCCAGGTCATTGTCTGCTCAGGTTGACTCAAGCAGTGGAAGACTGACTCCTCAGAGCAGGAATATCTTGAAAATGAAATATTTTGTGAACTAACATAGAGATGAAACTTACTGAGAAAACAAGAAAGCTCCAGAGGGTTATTTGGATAAAAGTTAATGATTCAGTCAAGCTGTCATCATGCCTTGTTGGCCTGCCTTGCTTCCTATAATGTATAGTTGATATTGTGAAATAGAAAATATTTAAAAGAGAAGAGAGTGTAGGGGTAAACAAAGATGGGAAAATGAATGTAGTAATAATAAAGAAAAAAGGAAACAAAGATTATGTATATGGGGGGTTGTAGGGCAAGGGGAAATGGGAAAAAATGAGAATCAAGTCATGTCATATTCTAGTACAAACTCTCAATGTTGAACACAATGATGATGTATGTTCATAACGTATCAGTAAAGATTAAAAATATTAAAAATAATAATTGACTCGGCAGAACTCTATTTCTTTATTGTCCATGAACAAATCTGGGGGATCCAAGTGGTTTCGTGCTTCACTCTATTCAGTGAAGTACCTTGCACCTCCACAAAAACATCTCTGTCTCCTGTGTCTTCATTTACCTGTCTAACGGGGTTTGCTGGGCTGAACTCTGCAAACAATGATCTAAAAAAATATAGCATCTAAAAAGTTTCGGTTGTGATATTCCATTTGGAGTTAGTTGCAAAGTATCTCAAAGTAGATATCATTTTAAATGTATTATATTCAGCAGAGAATTTGTTATTGTCTTAAGCACATCAATTTAGTTTTAATATACATTTTTCTTTCTATAATAAATTTTAAATTGAAAATAAGACACAAGAGACAGATATAAAAATGGTGACTGAAAACTGTATAGAATCTCACTTTCTATTTCTATCTAGGAGGGATTGGATATCAATTTTCATATACCTCTCTACTCCCATGTACTTCCAGATTCTTTGGGTACATCTACCTATCTTAGGAAAGGCTATGTCTGCAAACCAACTTGAGTTTTCAAGAATGTTATTTCTATTGCTTGGGGGCTGAAAATAACTGATCAAATACCCTATAATTGAATACTATCAATGTGTAAGTTCTATAAAATCATGAAATATAAAACCAGCTGGCTAATAGCAATTATTAATTGTCCACCAATCAGATAACCAGTTAAGAGAGAAATAAAATCTGGGGAAAGTAGAAAACATAAATATTCTAACATATTTGTTCTCATATAAAATCAGAGAGTAGAAGTCTTTTCAAAAACAATATATTCCATTAAGGTTTATTTCATGTAATTGATTGTCTATTGCCTGATAAGTTGCTTTAATCTTCTTAATAGTAACTCATACATCTTATTTCCTCAAAAAGAGGGAAACATGTTGATTTATCCTAAGGAATTCTGCAGCTCTGCCACTAAAAAGTATTTATATATTTGTGAGGGATATGTTGTTACACAGACAAAGGAAATTAGCAAAAAAAAATGAGTTGATTATGAGGTGGAAAATATTTACATGAAAGAACTGATTTTTCTCTCTGTTTAACATTTCTAAAAAGAGTCAAGTGTAGCCTTGATTAAAGGTTCACTTTTGTTTAGTTCTTAAAAGATGGGGTTTTTTTTGTTTAACTTTTGTGCTATTCAATTATGTTTAATGAAAATGCCCATTATGAGATGCTTTTGGATTTGGGGAATCTTAAGCTTAATTGTCTAATGGCTCTCGCTGAAGTAAATTCAAAGAAAATATAGATGTGTACAAATCAAATGCTATATGTATATATTTGCTGAATTGATTAAGCTACATAAAGAGATAAAATAATAAAATTAATTAAAATATTTTTGATTTATTTTGAATAACTTTAGAATTTTTAGTTAAATATTTAGTAAACTTTTTTCCTGAGCCAGGGATTTAGCTCAGTGGTTCCTGTGCCTGCCTTGCAAGTGCAAAATCCTGGGTTTGATCCCTGGTAACCACATACAACAATGCCAGGCATGGTGACTCATGCCCAGCAGCAATCAGTACCACATACCACAGTGTTGAACGTTATGGCTCACTCCTCTAATCATAGCACTCGGGAGGCAGAAGTGGAGGATGTTTGAGTTTCAGGCTGAGTTCAGGATCAGCCTAAAATACCAAGTGAGACCTTGTTTCTCTAAAAAAGAAAAAAAGAAAAAAATATGTACTTTTTTCCTTCTATAATGGGACATACATATAAAGTTCAGCTTTCTTAAAGGGATTTTTTTTTTTTTTTTTTGAGACAGGGTCTGTCTTGGTAGTTCAGGCTGGCCCCAAGCTCAGCCTCAAACTCACATCACAGCAATCCTCCTGCCTCTGCCTCCCAAATGCTGGGATTACAGGCATGAGCCACCACACCCACAACTGTAGTATGTGGTACTGATAGCTGCTGGGTGTGAGTCTGCACGCCCAGTATTGTATGTGGTAACTGGAGATCGAATCTGGTCCCTTGCCCTTGCAAGACAGGGGCCAGAACCACTGAGCTAAATCCCTGACCCCCTTAAAGGGAAATATTTAACAAGAATTCTATATATAGAACATAAAATTGTTTATATAATGCCTTCTTGTGTGTGTGTATATGTATATTTGATAAAGCAGTGTGTTTATTTCTGTAGTTGATGGTCAAGTTTATAACCATCACAATGACATCAGATTTAGACAGGGAACAGTGTGTTATTTTCATTGTTTTTAATTGATAATTTTGGTACTGGCTAGGTTAAAAAAAGAGTGAGTGCTATATATTCCTCTATATCATGGCAGAATTATATGCAATCTAGATTTCAAGTCATTAGCTAAAATCTACAACTTTATAGTCTCAAAGGGAGTAATGAGAACACTTTTGGGTCAGATATACATGATTCTAGACCAGAATATCATGGCACGATGGATGACTTTCTTTCTGCTCAAGAGATGAATAGAAAACACTCAGCATTAGTATCTGGAACGTACTGTACATTCTGGGAGCAATTCCAAGGCTTTCCTGTGGAATCATATTCTGTTTTATTTGTTCAAGTGTAGCTCTTTGTCAAGTGTAGTAGAATACTAACATGACTTTCCTCTTTTAGAGATATATGGATGCAGAGTAAATTGATATCTTTTTTTTTTCCTGTATATGTTTTATAAGGAAGACATTGTTAAAAGCTTAATATGACTCTCAGGAAAGGTGACGTTAGACACATAGGGAGCATCCGTCTCTGCTATTTCTCTCACTCTCGCTGCTTGGCACAGATCCTTGGTAGGCATCTGCACAGGACATAGATGGTTCTGACTAAACAAGTGTGGGCTGGCAAGGCCTTGACCTTATTAGAAAATCCTCTCTGTGAAATCTCAAATGACCTGAAAACCAACGTTGGACTTGCCAGAGTCTGGCTTCTCTGATTCCCTCAGACATTTTATGCAGGACCTTTCTGTCAAATTTGGTGCAGCTGATAATGACCCTTCGCTCAGACTCCTGAATTCAATGCAACTTCTCTGGGAGACTTTTGAAAGTACAATGAAAAATTATCTAGAAAAGTGAGGGCTAATGAGAATGTTTTTCCACAACAATACAGTTACTCTGTAATAAAACAATACATTTATCTATACTTACACTTTTTTACTCATAGTCTATATTAACTTCATCAGATTTATGGTAATTTTTGGTTGACATGACAATATACACAGAAAATTTAGACTCATACAGTATTTGCTTTACTATTACTCCACCTACTGGAATTGGCCTTCACTGACCACACATTGCTAGAACAGAAACTTCAAAAATTAGCAGAGAAGAGCAATAAGAATTAGATGTGAACACTGCCAAAACTATTTTTTAATATTGATTTATTTATTGAGTAATTTGATATAACAAATTTATTGGAGTTTAGGCTGAGAATACTTGATAACAGAATACACTGTCTTAATTCCTGATTATTTCATGTTTTTAGCTTCTAGTTCAGGGGACAAGTGTTATGTTGATATTAAAATATTGTAGTGCACATTATATGATATGTATCCTTTACTTATCAAGAAAATATACATCATAATTATGACCATAAAATTTATTTCTATGGTGATAATTATGATGTATATTATATAGGTTTTCTTGATGTTACAGAAATACACTGATATAAAATAGTTTTAGAGGAACATAAACTGTTGTATGGTCATACAGCCCAAAATAATTAAAATAATTCTTGTTATGCTATAGAAAACTTTAGCTATTATGAAATTTATACATTCAAATTTAAGAGATTTTCCAGATCATTTAGACCATCTTCCTATAAACATACTTGTATTTATTTTTAAAATTAATGTACCAAATCTGTAGTCTTAGGTGTTCAAAAAGCACCAGATATGAAATTTTATAGCATTTAATTGGATCCAACATTAAATGAGATATTTATATGTATTACCAGTTGAGCAGTAATTTATGCATGCAGTCACACAGATTTAAAAATCATATTTTAAACATGTAATAATATAAAATTCTGAAATACCATCAGTTGTTGAGCTCACCGTAATTACAGTTGACTGATAAATAAATCAAAATGAGCTGCATTTATTTTAAAGTCTGTTTGAAAGTGGCTTCTCTTCATAATAATGTAAAAGCAAACTGAGATGAATTCCACACTAAATTATGTGGAATATATAATATATTATATATATATTATATACATATATATATAATATATATATTATGTGCATATATATGTATATTTGTATTTGTGTATATATTTGTATTTGTGTATATTCATGTATTTTTCATGAATGTGCATTGTCAATCACATTTTAGTTTTTCATGAGTGCATCTAAATAAAAACAATAGAAAAATAATTTCATATAAATATCTATTGTATTTGGGGACATTAATTAATAACAATACAGAGGCTATTAATTTGGAATAAGAAATAATCCCATAATTAATATTAGGAAAAAACATCAATTTTTATATCCAAGTAAAGCAAACTAATTATTTAAAATCAGTTATATACTAACTTAAACTACTTAAATCGTGTACTTGTTTGTAACTCTGATTCTGAATGTGCAAAAATCAGCCATGGTCTTAACGTTATTTGTAACAAAAAAAACCTTTTGTCAGAGGATAAAATGAAATCAAGTGCTTTTCCTCTGCAGCATAATAAAACATGTACGAAATGCAAGTGAATCAACACAGCTGGTTGCTAGCACTATGATTAGGGATGTACTACTTTGGCTAAAATAAGAACTGGCCTGAATCTTTGCCCAAAACTTGAACTGAAATGACCCTGAAAATTTTTCAAATAGTTTGCTTAACTTGTTTTATTTTCTTACAAATTCACATGATCTATTTTTTAGCATAAAAATGGGCAGGCATCTTGTTGCTTGATTAAGGATATTCTAAAAAGATTCAACTAAACATACAAGAGTAGTAGAAAAAAATACTGAATTATAATAAACCAAATTTAGCATCCAAAATTGAGCAAAATAAATTTCATTTCTTTCAAAACCTTTTCTCAAATGAACATTAAAAGATTGTGAAGTCGGGGGCCGGGGAGTTAGCTCAGTGGTTCCGGCGCCTGTCTTGCAAGCGCAAGGGCCCGGGTTCGATTCCCCGGTAACCACATAACAATACTGGGTGTGGAGACCCAGACCCAGCAGCAACCAGTACCACATACCACAGTGCCGGGCGTGGTGGCTCACGCCTGTAATCCCAGCACTCGGGAGGCAGAGGCAGGAGGATTGTGATGTGAGTTTGAGGCTGAGCTCGGGGCCAGCCTGAACCACAAAAGCGAGACCCTGTCTCAAAAAACTAAAATAAAAGATTGTGAAGTCAAGAAGACAGATAAAATATTTAACTTTCCACAAAATTTTGAGAAAACATATTGAATGTTCCATTTCAGATCAATACATGTTTTGAGTTGTTTTGTATTTTGTTGGTAATTATGGCACTTTTCAGATGAGTCATATTTTTTGATGTGTATGCAGTTAATAAATAAATCAGAATGATAAAATCACAGGAACTTCAAACAACTGAAAATTTTAACTCAGCTTATTTTAGAAAATATTTTTTAACTAGAAGCCTTATCTGAAAGAGTTTGAATCATCTATTCTGATAATCTTCAATTTATTCATAGAATATAAAATATTTAACTCATTGTCCTCTCTTCATTTAATTGCTTGCAACTTTATCTATTTTCTCTTTTTTCTTTCACAAATCCTCTTTTTTTTCTTTTTTCTTTCTTTTTTTTTTCCTCTTGTGGTCTCTAAAAGGCTGATCTTATTGTAACGTTTCACTGAAGTGCATCACAGAACACAAAAGACTCATCTTTCTGAAAGATTTATAGAAACTCCTTTGGAGCTATTTGTTTACATTCCAAAAATGTTGCTTTATGGACATGAAATCCTTTCATGGAGAGAAAATTTCTATCTCAGGATAAAGCTTCCTTACCTCCCCTTCCCTAGAGGAGATGAGGGGTAAATGTGGCAGCTGTCCTCTGTAAGTTCCCAAATTCACAAGTTCAGAGATGCTCTTTTGTGGGCAAGCCAGGCATAGAGCATATGACCTTTACATTGTTTCCCGGTGGGGAACTAGAGCATATAATATCAAGGCTGATACGAATATATAACTAAATCATCTGTTTTCTGATCCAGAAAACTTATGTATTCTGTCAGGAAAACTCAATAAATATAGATATGAAAACTTCAGATGCACTTTTTTATAACATTACTTTAGACCTTTGTCTTTCCTTTTTTTTTGCAATTTAGCTGAGCAATACAGAGTTCACATTTTTGTCTTCAAATTCTATTTTTCCCCTCTCAATTATTTGCTTCTTACTCTTAAATAATATTAATTCTAAAATTTCCCACTCAGGTTTAACTTGTCTCATGACACTCTTAAAGGAAAAACTTCATGAAGAAGATTATTGTCAACACTTAGAAGTCACAATCTCCAGTCTACAAGGGACAACTAGCAGTATCTGAGGAACATTCCAAAGGTCCCCGAGCTACATTTTCCTCTGTTTCTGATGAATGTTATTCTAAATATCCACTCTCTCTTATGAACTGAATGCTTATTAACTGAAGCCCCAATCTCCTGAATGATGATATTAGAAATAGGATGCTTGAAAGAGTACTTAAATTTAGAACACATCATGAAGGCTAGAGCCCCCATCGGAGAATCAACACTCTTGAGAGAAGAAACTGAATATACACGTCTGTCCCTCTGGCTCTTTTCACATGAAGACTCAGCAAAAAGATAGCCATTGGCAAGTCAGGGAATGAGCCATTTCCAGGAACCAAATCAACCAGCTCAATAATTATGGGTTCATGACTCCAGAATAGTGAGATAAAGATCTACAGAAATTAGTGAGATATTATTAAAATACTAAAACTGAAAACTATTAGACCAGTGATTTCACTTCTAAGTATCTTCCCCTTAGAGTTATTAGAATTATATTACAGTGATATAAATCTATGTTTGTAGCAAGACAATTCATAATAGCTAAATCTTGGAAGCAATTTCTATGTCCATCAACTTGAATGGATACAGAACTTATATTATTTACACACAGGGGAGTACTACTATACCATAAACAAGTACACTGGGATATTTGTAAAAAAAGGAAGGTAGGAGGAGAGGAAAAACAGATGAAAAATGGAACTAATATGTTATGTACATGTATCAACTCCACACATGAAATGTAAATTTTATGTAATGAAAAATATGTGAATATAAAGGATCCATTAACCCAAATGATGTACGGTCTGTTCTTCTAACATCCAGGTTGTCTAGGACACCCCAATTCCAACAGAATTGCAAACTCAAAACACATAACTTTGCTTTCTAATTTCACCAAAATAGATATCATTTGGCAGAATCTATAGTTTCCCATCTCTGATTTATATGCATACCAAAAAAATCAAACTAATTATACTTTTAATTACTACATCTAATTAATTCTAGTGTTTTATTGTTTCAGCCCTCTGAACATATCCAGAATGCTTTACTTTCTTTTTTTGTCCTTAAAAGCACCTGGGTACCTCTCCTCATTCAGTTTTGGTTCACATTCCAATTATATGGCATTGACTAAGGCTGATACTCAACTGAAAGCTTACAGTGCAAAAGTTAATTGTTCTTTAAAAATTTTTGTAAGGATTATTTGCAGAAGAATAATAAATATTTAATTTCCTTTGAATAAATAAATGTGTTATATTTATATTTTCTAAGTATGTAGTTACTGCTAAGTGAACTTAATCAAAATGCTTTTGCTATTATGGTTTTGATGATTTCATACTGACTCTGAAGCCCTACTGTTTTTAAATGTTTATGCTAATGACTTTTTAAAGCAGTTACTACTTTGCTGATCAACCTAAGAAAACTCACTTACTATTTAATAGCACCTTGGATGGTTCATATGAACTTTACACTAAAAAGAGTACAAAATCTAGACCAAGGACAGTTTAACTTTAACCACACAACACATGCAATTAAATATTGTAAACACACTTGTTGAGTCAGAAAAAATTAAAGTGATAGTATTTTTCTAGATTATCAGTCTCACAATTGTTATTATATTTTCCTGGTTGAAAATTTAATAGAAGGAAGGACTGATAATCACTTTATGTCTTGTATATTGCTGAGGGTAAATATGCTGATCCCAAATAATTATACTGTAGGCATCATAAACGATGATTAGAGAGAAGTGAGAGCTTTTATTTTCTAATTCTCTGTGGACAATAAGTTGTATGGGATACAACTTAATCCAGTTTGAACTAAATTCTGGAAAAAAATCATGTAATGTCGAAGAAAACAGCCTGAATAGTTAAGAATAAAAGGAAGATTAAAAGAGTTTTAGTGGGGACATGTATAAAAAACTATAATTGGCAGTCTGAAAGGGGAAAAGGTCAAAATCTTTCAGCATTATATTATCATGTTATCTCTAGTTCTTCTTCCTGAATTATTTTCCTTCTGTTATCTGCACTCATTTCGTGTATTTAAGTCCCCCAAAAGATCCACTTTGGGGGCCGGGGAGTTAGCTCAGTGGTTCCGGCGCCTGTCTTGCAAGCGCAAGGGCCCAGGTTCGATTCCCCGGTAACCACATACCATACTGGGCATGGAGACTCACGCCCAGCAGCAACCAGTACCACATACCACAGTGCCAGGGGTGGTGGCTCACGCCTGTAATCCCAGCACTCGGGAGGCAGAGGCAGGAGGATTGTGATGTGAGTTGGAGGCTGAGCTCACGGCCAGCCTGAACCACAAAGAGAGACCCAGTCTCAAAAAACCACAGTGCCGGGCGTGGTGGCTCACGCCTGTAATCCCAGCACTCGGGAGGCAGAGGCAGGAGGATTGTGATGTGAGTTTGAGGCTGAGCTCAGGGCCAGCCTGAACCACAAAGCGAGACCCTGTCTCAAAAAACCTAAAAAAACAAAGATCCACTATGACTGTACATATTTTGTGTGATTTTTTTTTTAATTTTAGAAATGGCCTAACTTTTAGTATAGGTAGATAAAATGAGAAATATAAATAATAACTTTTAAAGTGGGGCACTGTGTTGAGTGTAATAAATTAGACAAAGAATTCCTGAAAGTTAAGGTACATGAAATTTTGCAGCTTTTAAGGTAGAAATTTGTAAATTTCATTGGATTTATCCTACTTTCGTATATCTGAGGACTAAGATGACATGGTTGACATTGGGACTTTAAGTTGCAGTCATTCATTCACTGTTTATTATTCAGTAAACCTTTGCTGTGAGGTAGAAACTGGACTATAGGTTCTCAATAAAAGATAATCCAAACAATATTATTGGTAGCAAGATATCAAATAAAATAAATATGCACAAAATAATTTCAGTATTTGGTACACAAAACAAAGTTCAGAAGTAAAAATATCTAACTTGGAAAATTAGAATTCTCACAGAAGTATTTGCCTTTGAGTTAAATAATGACCAATTAGGCTTAATGATAATTACATGACCATTTAACAGTGGAAAGATATGTAAGGCCAGTCCATAAAGAAAAAAGTGTAGTATACCAAACTGCAGAGTATTAAAAAAAATTGTATATTCAAGATGATGTAGAAATTCCCTACACCTACAGTCAAACATGCACATGTCACCGCAGTGGAAAGTAACCCAAACTCATCCCTGGATGGCAGCGATACAAGTGCAGTTTGTGTCTCACATTCCCCAAGGGTCTGTGTGAAAGGCGCAATCTCAGGCCTTTGGTTTGACTGGGAGGGAGTGAGAATTTTAGAAGATCAGATTCAGTGGGAATAAGTTAGTTCAATGGGAGTATGACCTCAAAGGGGACCTGAAGAACTTGGCTCTTATACGTCTCTATTATTCACTTTTTGGCCACCAAAAGAAGATGTATGTCACCTCACTACAGGCCTCAGATCACTAGGCCAACTCGTTATGGACTAAAACCTCTAAAACTGTAAGCCAAAAGAACACTTTTCTCTTTATAATGTGACTGCTGCACGCATTTTTTTTTTTTCCACACTGGCAGCTGACTAACACAATACACAAGACAGATGTATACTATTAAATTTTGGAAGTCATTAAAAGGTAAAATAAATAATGAAGTTATTTTTATAATATATGTTATTTACCAATTATCCTCAAATTATTATTATTATTTTTGAGACAGTGTCTCACTTGTAGTTTAGGCTGGCCCTACTCTCACTATGTAGGACAGGTGAGGCTTGAACTCACAGCAATCCTCCTTCCTCTGTCTCCCGAGGGCTAAGATTACAGGTGTGAGCCACCAAGTCTGGAATTGTGGTATGTGGTACTGATTGCTGATGGGCATGAGCCTCTGGGCCCAGCATTGTGTTTACTTGGGATCAACTCAGGTCATTGGACTTACAAGGCAGGCACTGGAACCACTAAGCTAAATCCTTGGCCCTGCCAAGTTATTTTCATCTTAAAATAGAATCAATATAAATGTATTCATTATTTTTTTCACTTTGAATTAAGTCATTGAAATCTTTTACATATTTCAGTTCCACCTGGACACATCTCCCCTAGGTGGAATGTCAGCGATCCTTTCAATGGACAATGTGGCTCTAATGTTAACTCATGATTTCTTCAGTAATGTAGAGATTCATTTAAGAAAGCTAGACATGGGCCAGGGATTTAGCTCAGTGGCTCTGGCACCTGTCTTGCAAGTGCAAGGGACTGGGTTTGATCCTCCAGAAACCATATAAAATATTGGGTGTGGAGACTCATGCCCAGCAGCAATCAGTACCGCATGCCACAGTGCTGGGTGTGGTGGCTCATGTCTGTAATCCCAGCACTTGGGAGGCAGAGGCCTCATCTGTGATGTGAGTTTGAGACTGAGCTCAGGGCCAGCCTGAACCACAAAGTGAGACCCTGTCTCAAAAAAAAAAAAAAAATAGAGAAAACTGGACATTTTCAGTAGTCTCCCACTATGGATAAGTTACTTTTATTTTCACTTAATTTTAGATTTTTTATATTACATTAATATATATATAAAGATAAGTCTAGTTATAAATGCCAAAAGCTTATAGATGTTACATGTTTATTAGATCCATACCAAAGGTCACTCATAAAACTACACACTAAATAGTCAATATTTGATATAGTGAACAAGATATTTACATAAACAATGCTTGAAACATAATTAAAAATGTGACTTTTCTGAGCCTGTTCTTTTGAATTCAATATGCCATCTGCTGATTTATACTACTATAAAACATTATCTAGTAAATTATACATGTAGTGATATTGTTTATTCTTTCTGAGAAAGAACCGTTCTTTTTTAGGGGTCATCATTATTACTATATTTGTTAATATGAAAATTATAATTAATAATGTTACTGCCAATACATTTTAAAAAATCTAATGCAATGAGTTCCTTTACCAGATTGTGGTTGTATACAAGGCCATTCAGCGGTCCAGATGAAATTTTTAAATGTTATCAAAATGAAAATAGGCAGTTTTTAAAAACTGCGACATAGAAAACCAATGAATTCCCTCCAATTTAGTTTATAGATAAGTCTACTTGAGAAATGTCATATGTTAGAATATTTCTATGGTAACTGAACATAGGATCATTTACTAGCCCTAACAGTATACAAGGTCAGCTTTTAGATGTGGAAAAAGAAATGCCTCTTGAAAGAAGTAGATGATATACTTGAATGATTTGAAACTCAGCTCTGTGGGGTGGGGGTGAAGAAAGAATGAAATTTAAATATCCAAGTAGATCTTACATTATTCCTGTGGGAGAATAAAATATTAATTATTACTATTAAATATATTTAATAGTAAAATAATAAAAATATTGCTATTCTAGCCTCTGTAATTTTTTTAAAGAATTGCATGCAAAGGGGCATGAAGTTTCACAAGAAAACCAAATCCAGTAATTTAAAATCTTCAAATCTTATTCTAAGTTGTCTTCAAAATTTAAACCAAACTCTTCTATGACTCTACAAAGCCAGTAGAAGAGGGGAGTTGGAATAGGTTTCAGGTCTCCATGAGGTATTACTGTGAGAAAATTCGTTTGGCTGGTATGATTTAGAATACTTGGTTTTGTTTAATTTTTAACAGTTTACTAATTGTGGTTTCAGTTTTTTCATCTCTACTTATATTGCATGTTCAGCAAATTTCATCCAAATTACTAAATCTCACTGTTTTAAAAATCTGTTATCAACTCTATTTTCTGTGATTTAAATCAGATGACTATGAAATAATATATGTATAGATTTAAATTAGTTTAAGAAACTAGTAGTAACTGGATAACTTCTATTAATTGAACTTATTAATTTTTTTTGCCACAGATTAAAGCAACATATGCTTTGTATATATGCATAAGTGAGGAAGAATTTGACTTGATGCACATGAGACTGGAAATTATACACTAACCTTTTATTTTTAACATCAGAAGTAAATTTTATAATTTCTATAGAAATTTTATAATTTTTATAATTCTTTAAGTTTATAATTTCTATAGAAATTATTAAATTATATTAAATATTGAAAAATTATAATAGCTATGATAAAATGTATTGTACAGAGATATTTATTGCTCAAATATGATTTCATTACATATTCAAATCTAAAATTATTTTCTCATCCATCTATTTATTGAATTATTGAATTAAAAATGTTCAAGGTGACAAAAAATGAGTAACATATCCATGTATGATTTAGGGACTATACGCTCCTTAAAATATTACTTCACTATTTTATGAAAAAAGGTTTCTATTCTCAAAATATATTAATAAAATTGTTTTAAATGGAATTATACTTGTTTAATATTGATTCATTTTCATGTCTCGTTGTTAAAAATTGTTTTGAGATTTTCAGACAGGAAACTATGCCTGGGAGAGTTTTGTTAAAATTTTGGCTAAGATATCATTTTATTTTTTTGTATAACTGCATAGTAAGATCACTAAAAAGAGAAAGATAATTATATTAACAATTTTACATAGTAATATTAACTGTATGAGTAGATTTTCATCAATATTTCTATCAATTTTCATGTTTAAACCAAAGATAAACAAAATAACATATTTTATGTCACATAAAATTCATGTTCAAATCTATCATACAACAATAAGTAAAATATAGGAAGCATTTAGAGAAACAAATTTATTCTTATTATTATTGAAATAATGAATATTTTGGGCTTTAAATTACTTATTTGAATGGATCAATAAATCTTTTCATAATAACTAAGATTGTTATTATCTAATTATATGAGTTTAGATTGTCCTTTATATCATTGTTATAGTTTAAATCTGGCCCATCCTTCAAAACTTCACTTGTTTTGAAGCTAATTGGATCAGGGAGATGCTATAAACAACATTAGTAAATCTGTGAATAAATCTATAGCTAAATGTACTATTAGGAAGTAGACCTTATAGGAAAGCACAGTTCATCAGCATCTTATGTGGAATGATAAACCTCTTCCTCCTACCTTTTACCTCTGCTTCCCACCCTTCTAGACATGAGCTTCTGTCTACAGCGATGGGCTTTCCTCACGCCTTGTCTGCCTTGAGCCAGCAAATCATGTACTAACTCCCTGAAACTGAGGGAAAATGCGCTACTCTCTAAGTTTGGTTTGTTGAATATAGTGTTCCTGTGGAGAAAAGAATGAAGGGAGTTTGCTAATTCACTTATTCTGTCCCTTACTTCTCTCCAAAAAAATTACATTGAATCTAGAAGAAGGTCATTTGTTGGTTAATCCACAAAATATTAATTGTACAACTCCCTGTCATATTCCACAAGATAAAAATAGGTGGGAAATAATCCTTAGTGTTTTGGTTCTGATTTGCATGTGATAATTGATACATAAATGAGTCAGTCTAATATTTGTGATGCAAAAATGTGCTTTGTGGAAAGAGAACAGAGATAAGGAATTGAAAATGTCAGGTTAAAATCAAATATTACAGTGTTAAGGAAGGTTATAAAAGAAGTTTGACTTATGTTTCTCTGGCACCAAGGACAAAACATAAGACCTTTCATTTGTGAGGCAGGTACCAGAACCACTGAGCTACTTCCCTGGCCCACAAATAAGTTGAATACCCAAAGGTAGAATTTAAAGTGAGGTGCTGAAACATAAGAAAATAAAATTTGTGTGTTTGTGTATTACACCATTCCAGGCAGAAAAGAAAACAAAGAAGTACTCAAGAGTACATTTGTCTAGTGGGCTCAGTAAGTAGGAAAGCACGAACAAAATCAGAGGAAAAATGCTAGAGGATAAAGTCAGAAAAGTAAACATGTAAAGCCTTCTAAATCATTGTAAGAATGTGAGTTTTGCTGGAAGAGGCATAGAAACTATGTGGAAGATTTTTGAGAAAAGAAAAAAACAGTTTGATTTATTTTAAAAGAAACACTCTAAACTGTGTTAACAATAGGCAGTAGGGGAGAGAAGAAGAGCCAAAAGGCAAGTTGGAATGAATTGAACAACTTGCCTCAGCAGTACTAGGGTCATGCTTCAGTGTTCATTGTAGAGACGGTGTGAGACGGCCAGCATCTCAGCACATTTGTAAGAGATAATACTAATTTCTGATAGACTAGCTGTGGAATGTAACATGTTTTCAGTTTTACATCAAGTAACCACTTATTAACAAAAAATAGAGAAAGCCAGTGTCTTCAAGAGTTTTACCTAACCTGTTTTTCATCAGGTTTAGTGTGTCTGTTTTAATATTTAGGTCTCTTAACCACTTTGAATTTAGCTTGGTACACTGTGAAAGAGATAAGTCTAACTTTAATATTTAGCAAGTTAAAGCCCAGTTTTTCCAGCATCATTTGTTAGAGAGGCTATGTTTTCTCAGTGGATGCACCTTAAAGACATTCTCATAAGTGAAATAAACAGGTCACAGACGTAGAAATCTCGTATCTTTTCTATAGTATGAGAAAATCAAGGTGTAAATGAATTATACTATATATATAATATATATAATATATTATATATATTATATTATAATTATATATATTATTATTTTATTATATGTATTATATTTTATATATAATATAATATATAATTATATATTATTATTTTATTATATATTATAATATATAATATATATAATATATGACATAACATATATTATTATATTATTATATAATATTATATTATTAATATAATATAATATAATTATATATTATATATTGCAATATAGATTGCAAAATATTGCAATATATTATTGCAATAATATATATATTGCAAAATAGAAAATATTTAAAAGGAAAGAGGGTGTAGGTGTAAATAATGAGGGGAATTAGAACATGATAATAATTTAAAAAAACGAAACAAAGCTTATGTGTATGGGGTAGGAGTTGAAAGGTAGGGGGAATGGGAAAAATGACAATCTAGTCATGTCATATTCTGATACAAACTCTCAATGTTGAATGCAATGATGTGTATTCATAGTGTACCAATAAAGATTTGAATTTTTTAAAAGTAGATAAAGCAGAGATCTAAACATGAGATGATTATAATACTTCTAAGTAAAAATTTTGGATTGGTAATTGGATCTATTAATATATATTTCAGGAGAGATCTGACTGGTGATATCTCAAAACAGGAATAGGTCCTAAAGTCCAAATGGCTCCAAGTTCCCAAGTGTGTGAATGATTTTTTTTTCTCTGGTAGCTGAGTATCTGATATCCAAAGTTAAAAGTACAAAGATTTCTTTAGCTCACAAGTTGTAGAGATTTCTGTCCATAATTGCTGGCTCTAAGGCAAGGTATACAGCAAAGAAGCTTTGTGGAGGAGGAGCAACGTGGTGCACACAAGATAACAAAAGCAATAAGGGATCTTCATGGTGTCTTTCTGTGCATTTTATCATATTCAAACTACTTAAGGAAGGTAACATTCATGCCTTTAATACTAGTGCCTAACCCACTATGAATCAACCACACACTCTAGATTCAGGAGCCTATGACCACATGAGGACTTTAGGAACATCGAGACGCAAATCATAGCAAGAAGGAAGAGAGAAATCAGAGAGAAAAAAAGACTAATATCAAATTGGCAAAAGAAGAAAATAGAAAATAGATCAGGCTATCAAAAAGAGATAGGAGAAAAAATAGGAGGAAATCATCTAGAAGAACAATATGCAACTGAAGGTAAGAGTATATTAAGATAAGAGGAATAAGATAACTAAGAAAGTATAGTTCACAGTAGATTTTGATAATAAGTGTAATGACAGCATACAGAGAACAGGCTCAATGGTATGTTCTCAGAAGAAAATACAAGGCAGAAGTCATGGGACCAGTAAGGGGGTCCCAAACACTGAAGAGTTTGCTGGAAAAGTATGCAAGGAAATAGGCAATTATCAGAAGAGGAAATGTATTTAGATACTATTTTTTTTAAAGAGAAACTATAGACTACCAGTATGATACTGAAGGTAGTTCATTAGAAATTGACAAATAATAATGTATCAGAATATGAACTGCTAAAACTATATCCTTGTGTGGACGATCTTCCTGGTTACTCTGTATTTTCCCCCCAGTGAAATAAGAAACTAGGTTATCACTTGAGAACGACGACTGGGGAGATAGAACATACATATCGATGACAAAAGGAGGAAACTAGCTTTCTGGGAGCATAGAGTATTCACTAAATTTAAGGAAATATATTTTGATGGTCTGCTGTTTCTGAAAAGCACACTTAATATTAGTGATTGTGGATTAAAATGAGGCCAGTCGGTATGACTGGTCGATTTTCTCAGGGATTCTCAGCTATGTGATCATGTGTGTAAAATAACCCAAATTTTATTTAACTAGAGGTAGGATTTTGCTAAAAGAGTATAATGATGATGACAAAAAGCAGGAGATTAAAGGCTCAGAATCAATTTTCCACACATATAGCTTATTGATTTAGCTACTGTTTATGCCAATATTAAGTCCTTAAATAAATATTGATAGATAATAAGTATAAAAAAGTGTGTAGGTAGAATAAATGAATTCACATTAAATCCACTTTGATTCTAGGTCTCAGAGGTTACAACTCTAAGTAGTTATGTGTCTATCCTTCTAGATATTTTTGATGAATACATAAGCAGTTTTTTTTTTATTCTTAATGAGAATTTCTTCATACCATTCATAAGGTTCTGGAACATAGTTTTTCACCAAAATATATCACAAGCATATGTCCATGCTGCTACTTAGGGCTCTGTCTTATTCGGTAACTACATAATGCATCTTGCTTTCTAATTCATAATTTAGTAAAATAATTACTTTTTGATTTAGATATTTATTAGGATTTGCTCTTGTAGATAACACAAAGGTGGGCATTATTATCCATAGAAGTAGATTAGTTCCTATAAATGTCTTCAATACAGATTATTCAGGGATCACTTAACCTAATGTCATTTCATAGTTTCTAGCAAACAATTTATTTAAAAAGAAAATAAGAAATTATTCCTCTCCCATACTCATCAATATTGGATATGAAATTAATAATGTATTTAAGTATTTATTAATTTATGAAGAATTTGAGCACTACTTTTCATTTCAAAAGCTATGAAATGCTTTAAATATGTAAAAGTTTTATAAAGCATATAGGTGGTGAAGAGTTTAAAACAATTTTAATATTTGGCTATTGTTGCTTTATTTTTCCATTTGGCCTTTCTTTTTACAATTTACATCATTTGGTAAAAATATTTCTTTTTAAAAATTGATTTTATTGTGGTTTTTAAATAAAATGGCATATTAATCAGCCATAAAAATGAACAATTTGAGTCATTTATTTTCAGATGGCTGTACCTTGAGGAAATAATCATGTTAAATAAATGTATTTCTACATAATGCTGAACTCTCATCATTGATAGTCTCCTTTCTTTTCTGTATGAGTTCACCTTAACCTGACATTATTTTCCTTTTTAAAAAAATCTTTATTGGCACATTACATACATGCATCATGATTGCATTCCATAGTCGGGATTTGTACCAGTACAAGACACAACTTAATTCTCATTTTTTCCCATAGCTCTACCCACCCTACCACCCCCCCATATACATAAAATTTGTTTCCTTTCTTTTTTGTTATAATATCATTATTTTTCCCCCTACACCCAATTTTACATTGAGCATTTTCTATTTCACAATATATAACATATAATTCTAGGACTCATTTACATCTTCATTTTCTCATACCTCAGAAAAGATGTGATATGTACCTATCTGTGACCTATTTATTTCACTTATGAGGATATCCTCAAGGTATGTCCATTTAAGTAGAAATGATTCAAACTTATCATGTTTTATGGCAGAGTAATACTCCATCCTGTAGAAGAACCACAGCTTTTTTATTCAGTCTCCAGTTGATGGACACTTGGGTTGTTTCCAAGATGTAACAATCACAATTTGGGCTGCTATAAACATGGGTACACATATGTCACTGTGATATGAGTCTTTTAATTCTTTTGTGTATATACCCAGCAGGACAATGGCCGGGTCAAATGGGACCTCCAATCCTAGCTTTTTGAGGAATCTCCAAACTGATCTCCCCAGTGGTTTTTACGAGTCTACAGTCCCACCAACAGTGAAGAAGGCTTCCTTCTTCTCTACAGTCTCGCCAAAAATTGCTGCTGGTTGAATCTGAAATAGCAGCCTTTCTATACGGAATGAGATGAAATCTCAGTGTTGTTTTCATCTACATCTCTCGAATGACTAATGATGTTGAGCATTTCTTCATATGCTTCTTAGCTGTTCTTAATTCTTCCTCTGAAAAATATCTGTTCATTGGGACCTAAAGAAAAACCTCTAGTTCTGACACACCATATGAGGCACTCAATGAATACAGTCAGAACACCTTCTCCCATCTTCTTTAGAGTCAGGAAGGCTCTGGCACCTGCACTACTACAGTGATGCTGCCTGAGGTTCCAATGGGCCCGCCTGATCAACAATACAGAGAATCTGGGCTCACTTTTGCAGTCGGCCTGAAGGCCAGTAGGCTGTAGGCCCTGTGCAGCTGCAATGGTACTGGCTGATGTTCCAACAAGCCAACCTACTCACCAATACAAGGACATTGGATGTACTTCTGCAGGTGATGTGTTGAAAGTCAGACTCTGACCTGGTAAACTCAATTCCTGGGAGCTCTTCCGGCATGGGCCTGGAGGCCAGTAAGCTCCAGCCCCAGCACAGATTCAGTGGCACACTCACCGGTTCCAAAGCCACCCACTGCTAACCTCAGTCACTTGGCACTCTTCCGGCGTGGGCCTGGAGGCCAGTAAGCTCCAACGGCAGCACAGATTTAGTGGTGCAGTCCTCGGTTCTAAAGCTGCCTGCTGCTAAACTCAATTATCAAAATTATGACATATTTTCTTTTTCTCTGCTTCCTGAAACAGTTTTTACATGTCACGTATGATCTTATCCTAGGACACTTTATGATACATTCTTGAAAAATGGCTAAAATATGTTTTAAAGATGGTAAAGCTAAATTGAAGCTGTGACTAGTGCCTCAATTTTTGATAGCATGAAGATATTAAATATCTATGTAATATTTCAAAGTAGTTAAAATTTTTCTTTTCTCCTTAAAACCTAAAATTCTATTTTAATATTGTTTATATTTGCTTTAGGAAATCTTATTTTGCTCAGATTTAAATATCTTTTATTTTTCCCCATATTATTTTTAATTTTCTGTGCATTTTCCACTTAGATTTCTTAGATTGTGATGTCCACAGTATTCATTCTTAGGTTTTAGATATTTTTTGTTATATTTTTATTGTCCATTTTCATAG